>CM077645.1:41620849-41680849 GCA_039707465.1 Rhabdophis nuchalis
CCTTGGAGAATAGTTTGACTCCCTCTTCTTTGTGGCACCCTCTGAGATATCGGAACACTGCTATCATGTCTCCCCTGGTCCTTCTCTTCATCAAACTAGACATACCCAGCTCCTGCAACCGTTCTTCATATGTTTTAGTCTCCAGTCCCTTAATCATCTTGGTTGCTCTTCTCTGCACTCTTTCCAGAGTCTCCACGTCTTTTCTACATCGTGGCAACCAAAACTGTAGGCAGTATTCCAAGTGTGGCCTTACCAAGGCACTATACAGTGGCATATACAGTGACAAATATAATGCCGGTTCTTGGTTTACTATCCAATGCCTTTAAGATTTCTTGAAGTTCATTTCCTAATAGCCCCAGCTATCATGATTGAAGGAAAGGAATTGTGTAAAAAATGGTAGTTAACATCTATATGATACTGTATTTTTGTTGTTGTTAGATACATCGTAAGAGGTCAAATAACTTTAAGATTTAAGAAATTCAGATTTAATAAAGGAGTAGCATTTAAGTGTTATATGAAAATAGTGTTATATGAAAATAGTGCAAACACACACACATTTTAAATTACTAACATTTTAAGATTAGCTGAATGATAATCTCAAAAAATGAAACAACTATGTTTAGATTTTGTAAAAGGAAATACCACAGTTAAATTGATATTCAATGCATTTCTAAGATGTGCTTTGTAAATCATTTTAAGCATATTTTCACAAGTATGCTCAACAACTTCAAAGGCCTAAAAACTACACATAGTTATACATACTGTACATCTCCTTGAGAGCATTAGGACGCTTCCATTAGAATCTTCTAGCATTAACTGTTCAAAAAACATTGGAAAGAAATTCTGTGTTTTCCTTCATGAGGAAACATGAAAAGATATAAATGGAAAACATTGCCTGAAATTGATGCTGATATCTATGAATAAAAAATAAAGAAGACTGACTGAAAAATAAAAGAAGTACCATATTTTTTGGACTATAAGAAACTCTGGGCTATAAGATGCACATTAGCTTCAAAAGAGGAAAACAAGAAAAAAAATCTGCTTTTGCATCCTTTCGCGGTGACCCATTTGCCACTGCCACCATGCTCTTTTCGCCACCACCAGCCTGATGGCCACTGGCACGGCCGTTCACCACCGCCTGTTGCACCTACTCGTTCACCACCACCACCCGTTTGCTGCCGCCATAGTCCATTTACTGCTGGCCATTCACCACAGATCGCTGCAGTGGCAATCCCTGTCATCTAGAGCAGTATTTTTCAACCTTGATGACTTTAAGTCCTGTGGACTTCAACTCCCAGAATCCCCCAACCAGCATAGCTGGCTGGGGAATTCTGAGAGTTGAAGTCCACAGGACTTAAAGTCACCAAGGTTGAAAAACACTGATCTAGAGCAGCTGATTGGTGACACACCAATCCCTCTCCCCCTGCCGCAAAATTCACTCTATAAGACACACAGACATTTCCACCCACTTTTGTGTTGGGGAAGTGCATCTTAGAGTCTGAAAAATATGGTATTTTGATAAGTTGTAATTAAGAAATTTCTTTGGGTAAATGTGATTCATTACAGAAGTCACAGTTTTAGTATCACAATGAATAAATGTAAATGAAAACACATTAGACCAGGGGTGCCGGCTGGATGCATCACGCACAGGCCACACCCACCCAGCTCCGCAAAGGCAAAAAACATTGTGATATGTCACATGAAGCAATCACGTTTGACACCTGTGCATTATTCTCCATTTAAAAAGAGAATATGTGAAATATGTTCCCCTGTAGTGGCTTCCACCTGCTTAGCTGCTTTGAAAAAATATAATGATTTAGACTTGGCTATCCAGTAAAACCTACTCAGTTTTTATCCTAATCCTCCTTTCAAAGTTATTGAATGGAACATTAAGAATAGAGACATTTATCAATTCTATTGTAGACATGAATTTGTAGACATGAAGCAGAACAAGAAAGGAAATTAGATGATAATATGGTCTGAATTATTTCAAATTACAGCACCACAATGATATCATTTTTAAAAATGTTTCCAGGGCTCATTAAAAAAGAAAAACAGCACATTCTGTTGTTCATGTTCTGAGAAGGAAACTGGATTTTTTAATGCTATGCCATACAACATCTTTTATATAGAGTCCATATCATCAAGACAAATGTTAAATCCAAACAGATATAGTCTAGACCATTCCCTGCAGTAGAAAATAACCAATCCATAATCCCATCATTCTTGTTCAGCATAAATATATATAATAGTTCTTAGAAGCACTGCCCGACAGAAAGTGTTACTCATATGTTCAGCACAATAAGTTTTATCAATTGCAATGCTGTTTACTTTCATTACTACATCCACTTAGTTCATTGATTTCTTCTAAGACCAATAAAGGTTTTGAAACGTGAAGCAAAGCTAAAAGCAGGAGCCACACAGTCTCTTTTCTAAAGAGCAGCATAACCTGAACTATGTCACTCAACTTTTAAGTACTTCCAAAAGCATTTTTGGACTTTTGCACCAAGTCCACAGATATATGAAAGGTGTTACTGGTAATGGATTGTAATTGTGAGGGCTGAAACTTGAAAGCAAAGAGCACAGGAAGAAAATGTCATGATCAAAATACTGTACACGTGCCTTCAATAAACAAGGCCAACAGACTTTAAATCTCTGCATCTGATAAAAATATATAATTTAATTCCTAGCTCTTACAGTAACTGTTATTTCTTAATTTTAGATTCTTATCTAGCCTAGTTTTATCCCAGTCTTAACACATCTGCTACCAACTGCATCTTTGGACTTCTAGAAAGTTTATATTTTGGACATTAGTGAAACTCAGTCATCCTGATTAAAGAGATCTTTGTATGATTCAAAATAACAAAAGCTTTTATAATATCTTGTAGTAGCAGCTTCTAGCAAATCCATCCATCCATCCATCCATCCATCCATTTCTTTGTTGATAAGAAAATGGAATTAAAGCAAGCCCTTTTCTTATTAAATTTTATGAAAAACCTAAAAGTTTGGGAAGAGGCTTAAATGTTGCCATAACCTTTAAGATTGTTATGTATTAATAGTATTCAAACAAATTGTTTCAGTTTTCTTGTTTTACATCTCTCATTTTATGAGTGATACCTTTACTATCCTTTACAAGCTGCCCAGAACCATTAGAGTGGGTGACATACATATTTTCAATATATTCTCTATATATTTAAATAAACACCAATTTTATATAGAAACAATTTATGTGTGATAGATGGTAATAGAAATTATATTCTGAAACTTTGGAACCCAGAATTCCAATCACCTAGAAGAATAAACTTAAGCATGAAAACACAACTAAGCTGTGAAACAAGAGTCCTTATCATGAAAGTACTCATCCCAGTTAAAACAAGCAGCTTTCTGATACCATTAATAATAAAGTATTTATTAAAACATAAATATAAAAATAAACCAGTATGCTGTACCTTATAGCTTAAATGGTTTCTCCAAAAGACACAAAGTCTCCTGCAACTATGGCATTGATGGGACTCTGAATAAATATTTGCTCCCTATCTGATTGCATAATTTCCCCCTCAGCAAATAATCTCATGTATTACTGTATATCAGGAAATGCACAACAACCTGGACATGATACAGCTGCAGGGCATGTCAATTAAATACTAATTTGATTATTTTAGATTCAATTGGGTTACCTATACCCAACTTGAATGTAAGTTACATTTCTTGAGCCAATTGTAGTAAAATGGGAACACATTTCATGGAGGCTTTTATAGCACGGTAAGGCAATTTAGGATATGCAGAGGGTAGCAGACAAAGAGGGTTCAGTGCAGGCAACGATAAAGTCCACCCGCAGTGATCCGACAGTCTACGAAGTCTCATCAGAAGTGCGGAAGGATGCGCTTTTCTTGGTGTTTTCTCTCCACCCAATCGGTAGTACCTGTGGAAGGAGATCCTAACCGGGTAAGAGGTGAGGATGAGCTACGTGGGAAAGACGCAGAGAAGAAACTGAGGCGGTTTGGATGGTGCACGAGAGGGCACGCCAGGGGCTCCTAGTCAGAAAACAACGAACGGGATCGGAAGCAAGGGAACGCGTAGCCGCAGCTTGGCACAGCGGACAGAAACCAGCTGCCTCCGGAGGCGTGGGAAAGAAGGACGGGACTGCCGCCACGCTGGAGCCCAAACAGAGCAGCTGCCTTTGCGCTCAGCTGGGACGGAATTGGCCAAGCTGTCCTGTTTCGTGGCTGCCGTGGGACGGCCGATGGGAAAAGCCGTCGATGAAACGTCTCGCCGAGGCAGGGGATGGGGGGCACCGGTCGTTCTCATTCCAAGCAGCCAACCGAAAGGACCTCGGCTTTCTGCACTTAAGCTTCGGCTCCTACCTACCTCTTATAGGTGCCTTCCCCGCTCAAGGCTAGGATCCCGCGCCGCTCAGCCAGCTGCTCGTTCCCGCCCTCCCTTCCCGGCTCGTGGTTTTCGGCTTTCTGTACCGCCGCCGCGGCGCGAGCATTAACTTGAGCCAGCCTCGTTGACTCGCACGGCGAGCTTCGCCTCTTCCTCCCTTCCATTGGTCGTTTTCCAAAGTCCTCGACAGCGCCCCCTAGGCTTCATCCACGCCCGTGGCAAAGAATGACGTATGCCCCCGCGATTCCCTTTCTCTTGCTTTTGTCAGAGATTCCCCGCGCGGACGAAGGGGGAGGCGTGTTACGCCGAGATTGGTCCGCACGGGGCCTTGTCTGCTAAGGGTAAAGTTCCTGCCTTACGACGCGTCAGTGCTGAGGCCGCTGGTGTTTTTTGTGTTTTTTTTAATGGAGTATTTTTTACATACAGTACTTAAATCTTTGACTCAGGCCGCCCTACGCTGAAGAAGTGGGCGGAGAAAGAGATGAAAACGTGGACAAAAATTGGATGACAAAAACCTAGCGCTAAACCGTTCAAATTTTATTAAGATTATCAAAATACAAAATACAGAAATGCAAACAGACATGAAAATAATGGAAAAATAGGGGACGAAAAGGGGAAGAGGAAAAAGTGTAGAGAAAAGGGAAAAGGAAAAAGAAAAGCATTGCCTTACTACTCCTTTTGGTGCAATAAAATAATAGTAATAATATACAACCTCAACTTTTTACTTTCACATAATAATAAATACAAGCCATTTCTACCTATAACAGCAAACCTATCCAGGCAGCAAAACCCAAAATCAAAGCTTCGTTTTGATTTCAAGCACCATGTCCAAAAGAGTTGTCAAGTAAAAGCAACATTAATTGTATTTTTTCCTTAATCAAAGAAATTAATTTCACCATCTCTGATCAACTCCATCAACTTTTGTAGACATTGTGGGAATCAAGTATCCTTCCATTTGTGCATGGAGTATTCTTGCTGCTGTCATAATATATAATATCAAAGTTCCTTTTCCCCCCAAGTTCTTTATTCATTGAGCCCAAAAGGAAGGTCTCTGCTTTTATCTTTATATTCACTTTAAGAATCTTCTTTATTAAGAGTGAATTCAGTACTACTTTCCTTTATATAAATGGTCAGATGCTCCTTCCTTACATTTACATTTCCAACATTCATTTGAAGTTTTTATACATTCTTAGCAATGATATGTAAAATTATTTTAAAAATCTTATAAATTATAATTTAATGTACATTTTAAATATTTTGTCCATATGTTTTCTTGTTGTTCAAGCATTATATCAAAAATTATTTGCTCACTGAATTATACTTTGCTTCACATACTGATTTTCCAAGTTTAATTTTAATAGCAATTTATAAACCTCAGAAATAATAAATTCAATCTAGCCTTGTCACCATTTCTTTTTTTAAAAAAAAGCTTCCTGGGGTGACACCCAAAGAACATATTTGCAAAGAAACGTACATTATATTTATTCCAAACTTTAAGAATGGCATGTCTAACAAAGTGGTTTGTTGAAATCAATTTTTACTTTAATCTTATTATATCACTAGCTATACCTGGCCACGCGTTGCTGTGGCCCAGTCTCGTTAAATGGCCAACCAATCTGTGTGTAGATCTACACCTGCACACATACACACAACCACCATATAACCCCCAACCTACCTACCTACTGTATTTCTCCCTCTCTATTGCGCCAAAGGAGACCACGATCCCTCAGACGACCGGGTGCGAGTCCCTCCTTGTGAAGTGGGGCCTAGGGAGGCAGTTGGGCATGTTAGTTGTATACCTGGCTCCTCGCTATACAACAACAGCCCTGCCCGAGCTCCTAGAGGTGATAGCCGAGGCGGCGGTTGAGACCCCCAGACTGTTAGTCATGGGGGACTTTAACCTGCCGTCAGCAGGCGAAACCTCTGGGGTAGCTCGGGAGTTCATGGCTTCCATGACAGCCATGGACCTGACCCAAGTAGTTGTAGGCCCTACCCACGAGGGCGGACACACCCTGGCTCTAATCTTCGTCTCGGGACAGTGGAGTAGTGATCTAGGAATAGGGCATCTAGTCATCACACCCCTGTCATGGACAGATCACGCTCTCCTCCGGCTTGACTTTCCGATCGCCGCACCTCACTGCGGGGAGGCGGAACCGGAGGTGCACCCGAAAGCTGCAGCTCTATCTTCCCTTGAGGTGCACCCAAAAGCTGCAGCTAGTCCAGAACGCAGCCGCGCAGGTGATTACGGGAGCGCCTAGACACTCCCACATAACACCTATCCTGCGCGAGCTTCACTGGCTTCCTGTGGTCTTTTGGGTGCGCTTCAAGGTTTTAACGACCATCTTTAAAGCGCTCCATGGCTCGGGGCCTAGTTATATGCGAGACCGCCTCCTGCCCCATACATCCCTCAGACCGATACGCTCCCACAGAGAGGGCCTCCTCAGGGTGCGGTCGGCTGGACAATGCCGACTGGCGACACCCAGGGGAAGAGCCTTCTCTGTGGCGGGGCCAGCCCTCTGGAACGACTTACCCCGTAAACTCCGCACCATCTCCGACCTCCGCCTCTTCCGCAAGTGTCTGAAGATACATCTATTCCATCTAGCCGGCCTAGCGTAACCTCCATTACTGACTATTAGACAGTTTTAAATTTGGGATTTCTAATTCGGTTCTTACCTACCTGCCTACCTACTGTATTTCTCCCTCTCTATCTATCCCTCTACCTACCTACATACTGTATTTCTCCCTCTCTATCTATCCCTCTACCTACCTACCTTCTTCCTTTCTCCCTCTACCCACCTACCTACCTACTGTATTTCTTCCTTTTTCCCTTTATCTACCTACCTACTATATTTCTCCCTCTCTATCTATCCCTCTACCTACCTACCTACTGTATTTCTCCCTATCTATCTATCCACCTACCTACCTACCTACCTACCTACTGTATTTCTCCCTATCTATCCATCTCCCTACTTACCTACCTACTATATTTCTTCCTTTCTCCCTCTACCTACCTACCTACCTACTGTATTTCTCCCTCTCTATCTATTCCCCTATCTACCTAGCTACTGTAATACAATAATACAATAGCAGAGTTGGAAGGGACCTTGGAGGTCATATAGTCCAACTCCCTGCCTAGGCAGGAAGCCCTATACCATTTCAGACCAATGCCTATCCAACATCTTCTTAAAGACTTGCAGGGTTGGGGTATTCACAACTTCTGGAGGCAAGCTGTTCCACTGGTTAATTGTTCTAACTGCCAGGAAATTCCTCCTCAGTTCTAAGTTGCTTCTCTCCTTGATTAGTTTCCACCCATTGCTTCTTGTTCTGCCCTCTGGTCTTTGGAGAATAGCTTGACTTCCTCTTCTTTGTGGTAACCCTGAGATATTGGAAGGCTGCTCTCATGTCTTCCCTAGTCCTTCTTTTATTAAACTGTATTTCTACCCCCCCCCCTCTCTCTATGGGCCACCTGGGAGTTTGCTATCTCAGTGCCTTGTTTTGGCCCTAAGAGGCCTCCATACGTTGCTGAGGAAATGACAGTTGAAAAGCAGCCTGATGGGAGGGGCTACAGGGAGGTGAAAACCTGATCTGTGGGTACATTTTACATTTGTGTACCTTGTACATGACACACGTGTGCTAGACACAAAATGAGTACGTATTCTATTATAGGAAGTCCTTGTGAACATTCTGTGAAAATCTGAGGTAAATCGGTCCAATAGTTTTTGAGATTAGCGGCTTCATACAAACTATTTTACATTTTTAATATATATAGAGGGATGCCATTCAACTCTTAATTCATGGCCCTACTGCTCAAGTATTATCTTATTTTGGAGAGTCACCCATTCCTTTAGCCAGGCAAAACAACAAGCATCAAAGTACAATTTCAAATCTCATAAACCCAAACGTCCTCTTTCCATAGCATCTTGGAATAATTTATATCTAATTCTTCTTCTTTTTCCCATTGCCTAAACTTAGAGATGTTCATTTGCCATTGTTTAAATGGAATATAAGTTATAAGTAATGGTAAAGCTTCAAATAGGTATAGCATCTTTGATAAAACAATAATCTTAATTAGAGATTTTACCTAATATAGTTGCAATTTATCGCATCTTAATATATCTTTGTTTTTTCCACTGTAAACATTTTATGAAATTATAAGATAACATACAAAATACAAAAGTAAATAGGAAAGCAGTGTGGGAAAGTGGGGAAGAGAAGTGAGGGAAAGGTGGGAAAAAGTAAAAAAAAAGTGTTGACTTCCGACTTCCTCTGATGCAGTAGAATAAGACATCAACATCAAACCACAACTTTTTGCTTTTTCATAATATTATAAGCTAGCCATTTCTATAAGCAGAGGTGGTATTCAGCAGGTTCTGACCAGTTCTGGAGAACCAGTAGCAGAAATTTTGAGTAGTTCAGAGAACTGGTAAATACCACCTCTGACTGGCCCTGCCCCCATCTATTCTCTGCCTCCCGAGTTCCAGCTGATCGGAAGGGAATAGGGATTTTACAGTATCCTTCTCCTGGAATGGGAGGGAAGGGAGATTTTACAGTATCTTTCCTCTGCCATGTCCACCAAGCCACACCCACAGACCAAGTAATAAAAAATTTGGAACCCCACCACTGTCTATAAGCATCTATCAGTCTAATCGATAAAACCCAAAATCAGAGTTTCATTTTTGTTTAACCTCAAGCACAAGTTCAGAAGCAGTGTCCATGTGGAAAAAAGTACTTATATTCTTTTCTTTAATAAAAATAGTCAATTTAGTCATTTCTGCCAATTCCAGCAGCTTCTGCAACCATTCATCCATAGTGGAAATCAAAGTGTAATAGATCTTTGTTAAATATCACTCCAAAGAGGAACAGAGTTATTTTGAAACAGTTTAGTATTTGTATTTGTCAGTATTTCACCTTTTTCTCCTTTTTAAAACCTGACTTTTTTGCCAATATTTCATGATTCTGAGAGGTCATATTCTTAACAAGAAACATCATTTTTGTTTATTTATTTTAAAGCTTGCTAAAGCTCCAAACTCATTTTCTTTCTTCATGAAATATTCTATGCTGGTTTTTGGGCATCCTTGCCTCATGCTTTTTTGGATTTCACATAGTTTAATTAATTGTCCATTAATACTAATCTTTGCTTGCTTGTAACATGTATAACACTTTGACCCTTTGAATAAATTTTACCCCAAGGCCTTGTCTTCCAGAACTTTGAACATAAAAATCCAATTTAAGTTATCAAATGCCTTCTCTGCATCCAAAAATATTAAAGCTGCCGGTTTCTCTTACAATGAGAAACCGGCAGCTTTAATATTTTTGGATGCAGAGAAGGCATTTGATAACTTAAATTGGATTTTTATGTTCAAAGTTCTTGGGGTAGTGTTAATAGTGAGCACTATTGATAATATCAATAATAATATAATAATATCAATAGTGCTCAGAACAGTCTTCACATTGTCTCTTAACTGTCTTTTTGGCAAAAAGCAAGATTGAACTTCGTGAATATATGATTGTAAAACTTTCTTCAATCTTTCTCCCAAAATTGCAGAAAAAAGTTTGTAGCCATTATTTAATAATAATTTATAATAATAATAATTTAATAATGAAATTGGTCTATAGTTTTTTCAGGACATCTTGACTCTCCTTTGGTAATAAAGCAATATTGGCTTCTTTCCAAGTTTGAGGCATCTTTTGTTTCCTATAATACTCCATTCATTATATCTTTTATTATTGGTCCTCCTAACATTTATAATATTGACTTTTAAGACCATCTGGACTTAGAGTTTTTCCTGTTTTCATTTTTTAATAGCTTCTGATATTTCAAAAGAAGTTACTGAATCATTCATAAATTGTCTCTGAGCTTGTGAAAGTTTGGGGAAATGTTATTTTTGCAGATAATTATCTATTTTGTACATATCAATTTACTGTTTCTTGTAAAGATTGTAGTAAAATTGTGAAATAACTCTTTAATAAGATCATTAACTGTTATTACATTGTCATATTCATGGATTTTCTCAGTTATTGTGTTTTCTCTTTCATTTCTTAATTTAAATTCCAGTAATCTTCCTGGTTTATTTGCATACTTAAAATGTTTTTGTTTTATATAATTCAGTTTAATTTCTATTTCTTGAACTGTTAACCTAGACAATTGTTGATGTAACAGTTTAATTTAATGTAATTTAGTTTCTTTATTTCTTTATTTCTTTCCTTCTTTCCTCCTTTCTTTCTTTATAATTTTATCCAACACCTTTTGCATCTTTTCCTGGAATTTCTTCTTATATTGTATAAAATATCTCCTCGAGAGGGTGAGGGCAAGATATCAACTTTTAAAATGTTATTTGCAAGACTTAGAAATACTTACCATATCAATTCTTGAAAAAGATATATGTTCCTTCTTAGATACAATTTTTTGAACATTTACCTTTTTGCTCTATAAGAAACACTCCTTCGGGCAGCTTGCTTCCCCTGTCTTTGTCTTTTTTTGAAACAACATTATTTGTGAAGCTCTGTGACTTTAAGATGGCAATGAGGGCAGGTGTTCCTGTAACTGAGCCAAAGTAAGGAAGCTGGAAACTACTATAGAAACCACTTATAAACCTCTTCCGTTTTAGAATAACGACTCATTAAATGGTGCTTTTAAAATGTGTTGTGAGGAAGGTAAAAAAGTTCCAATTTTACTTGCTGCTGATTGCATAAGAATTAACATCATACTTAAAGTTATTTGACTTTGAAGGGATATTTGACCACAAGAGGTATCATAGAATCTGACCTTTACTTGTAAATTATATTGTAGTTCTGTAGTGGTGCTAATTGGCCACCAAGCCAAAGACTGTAATATTATTAATATTATAAATTAAATGGATTTTCTTTTTTAATCTTTAAACCTTAGTTATATCTTGGAAGATCTGACAATGACAACATGAAAAAGAGAGAAGGCGATCAGGGATTAGAACCCCTAAGAGCTATTTTGGAAGAATATAAAAGTAGGACCTGGCTACTTGCGGGATCGCCTCCTACCACATACCTCCCTTAAACCTGTCTGTTCCCACAGAGTGGGCCTCCTCAGGGTGCCATCCGCCGGACAAGGCCGACGGGTGGCCCCCAGGGGGAGAGCCTTCTCTGTGGCGGGGCCTGCCCTCTGGAATGACCTACCCCCGATCTTCGTACCATCACGGATCTATGCCTCTTCCGCCGGGCATTAAAGACACATCTATTTCATGAAGCTGGCCTGGCTTAATTTTAATGGGTATAGTTTTTAATTGATTTTAACCTTTTTAATTCAAATTTTTAGCACAGAACCCCAATTTAATTCTATTTTAAACTGTTATTTATTGTATTGTTTTTATATTTGTTTTATATTTCTGTGCACCACCCTGAGTCCCCCCGGGGAGATAGGGCGGAATACAAATATAATTAAATAAAAAAAAATAGAACAAATGAAGCAACCCAGGGAGCAAAGCTTGAATTAAAAATTGATGCACTCTCAGGGGATCTCTGCAAAGAGATACATCATATAACTCGAGATGTTAAACAGATAAAGGATAGAGTAGACTTCCTGGAACATAAATTGGAGAAGTAGGATGTCCAGTATGAAGCTGAATTGGATGAAACAATTCTTTTGGAACTACTTAAGTTGTTACCAAAGGTGCTGGTTAAGCAATTCCAGTTAAGATTTCAAGTGGTTCGCGAAATGTCTAGGGAGGATATTCGATAAAGAATGATTAAATCTTTGGCTCATTTAATTAATTGAGAAGAAAACAAATTAGAATCCGAAGTGGACAAAATATATAAACTTCAGATTTGTAACCACGAGAAAACCTGCAAGAGATGTTTTACTCACTTTATAAGAAGCAGAGATTACATTTTGGATAGTCACTCTAAACTAAGAATGGAAAATGTGGATATAATTGTTTTAAAGGCAATTCCTGTCAAAATTTTGGGAAAGAGAAAAGATTACTTTTTCCTATTAGATATCTTGAAGAAGAGAAAAATTCTATTTTACTGAGACAAACTTGAAATAATTATGTTTTCTTACCAAGAAGAGTCAGATTAAACTCCACAGAGAAACCCCCAGGAGTTCTTGATTAAACTTAAACTAATATTGGACCTAGCAGAAGAAATGGATACAAGCAATTGGAGGCAGATCAATTTCAAAAATCTGATAAGGAAAGGCTGTAGAGAAGACTGCACAGGAACTTGCTACAGTTCCAAAGATGGAGGCTAAGTACATAACATAATTACTCTGCCTTAAGGCGGCATGGTGGCTCAGCAGTTAAGATGCTGGGCTTGTCAGCTAAAAAGCTGGCAGCCCAGGTTGGAAATCTGAGTGCCACATGATGGGGTGAACTCCCTTCCTTGCCCTAGCTCCTGCCAGCCTAGCAGTTAGAAAACATGCAAATGTGAGTAGATAAATAGGTATCACTTTGGTGGGAAGGTAACGGTATTTTGGGACATCATGCTGTCCGCATAACTGTGGAAATGTCTTTGGACAGCACTGGCTCAGTAGACTTGAAACAGATGAGTACTGCCCCCTGTACTGCCCCCAGAGAAAAATCTGCAGTGACTCTTTTACTTTTTACTTTTACTGTACCTTACCTTCATTTTGATACAGGAGAAATTCACAGGCTGCACACCATATGCAGGCAGTTATGTCATCGTTTATGATGCCTCTAGACCATTTGTTCTTTGATAAAACTTGTTAGCCAATGAATAAACCCCTGCTGGCGCAATATCAATAAGACTCATCATCTCTTTCACTGGCACTACAAAAGCAGCTCTGGAAGATAATGGAATGTTACATGATTGCAGAACCTGATTGAAAAGAACCAATAGCAACCTGAGAGCTGTTTGTGAGCAAACCATACAGAAGTGAATGTTGAAAAAGACAGTTCCGGAGAACTACCAGCTGGGGAATACTTCTGTTTGGTCTGTGTATATGTGTAAGCATAAATATATGCATTTTCTGGAATATAAATTAAATGCTTCTTATGCTTCATCCCAGAGTCTGCAGTGCCTTCCACGGTCCAGTTAATGACTGGAAAATCCTAGCCTGACATGGTGACCTTACATAATGGTATCACTGCAGGAAATCAGTTAATATAAGCAGGCTTCTGTCATCAACATAGATAATGAGGGCTAAAGGAAATGCAAATATCCTCTTCTGAAATGGCAGCATTGCAAGAGAACGAAGGATAAAATTTTGAAATACATTTCCTTGCATTCAGTCAGCTATTAAGGCGTGTTTTCCTGAAATAAAAGATATAGTTTCTATCCGTACTCCTTTTTTGTTTGGATGCTAAATGGATCCAAATATTATCTGTCAGAATTTGCTACATATTAATGTCAACCTGGCAGAGGCGTAGCGTGGGGGGTGCAGGGGGTGCCGGCCGCACCGGGCGCAACATCTGGGGGGACGCGCTCGCACTCGCAGCTCTCTGCCCCTGCCTGGCTCACTCACTCTCTCTGCAGTGCTGGCTGTGCGAAGATAAACGCCGCCATAGCTTTAGAAAGGTGGCGGTGTCACGCCGCATCCGGGAGCCCCTTTCCTCACCGGTGTGCTCGCTCCCCCGTCCCTAAGAGGTCCCGCGTCCAGGACAGGAATCCCGGCGCAGATCTGAGACGCGGGGCGTTTGCTCCGGACCAGCGGATCGTGGGGGGAGGAGGAGAGGAACTGGGGGGGGCAGTTCTGGGTACAACCTGAGCGGGAAATCCCGAAGCGTGGCTAGATTCTGGGGTGGCAGCGCGGTCAACTCTCAAGGCTTCGGGAGAAACGAACCAGGTAGGATCAGACTGTCCGAGCGCCCCCCTGTTCTCTCCCTCGCTCCCTCCCTGGCCTCCTTCGGGCGCCGCGAGGGAGGGAAAGAGCGGACGCGCTCCGAGGTGGCTGGTGCGCTGCGAAGGTTAGAGGCTCGTCTCAGTTCGCCTGCGAACGCGCCGCGGCGGTTTCTCGATTGCCGACGCCTGGGGGGAACTGGAGCGAGGCTCGTGTTTCTCTTGGCCCGAGAGAACAGGCAGCCCCCTTGCTTGAGAGGCCGGCGGTGCTGAGCCCGCCAAAGCCTCGCTCGTCCTGCAACCCGCTGAAGTGTGAGGGCTGGCTCTAAGGCGCTCGCTCCACTCCTCCCTTCCCCGCCGCGGGGATTCTGGAGAAAGCCGCTGGCCGGCTGCTGAGCTCTGGAGCTGGGCAGGCCCCGCCGCCAGTTGTTTTTCCTCGCGCCGCCGACTGTCACTCGACCCGAGGGGAAAGCAACTGGTTTCTTTGGGGGGAGGCGGGGCGCCGAAGGAATCTGTGCTTCCGATGAACCTTACGAGGAAAGACGCGGTTATCATAAACTTCGAGAGTTCTCGTTAACTCAATTATGAACGAATCCATTATATTGGCCTGCATTAAGGTATGAGAAGGAAAGAGAGAGAGAGAGAGAGAGAATGAATGGAAGGAAGGAAGGAAGGAAGGAAGGAAGGAAGAGAGAGAGAAAGAAAGAGAGAGAGAGAGGAAGTGAATGGAAGGAAGGAAAATGGAGAAAGAGAGAGAAAGGAAGGAAGGAAGGAAAATAGAGATAGGGAAAGAAAGAGAGAGCGAGAAAAAAAGAGGAAGGAAGAAAGACAAATAGAGAAAGAAAAAAGAAAAAGAAAAAGAGAGGAAGGAAGGAAGGAAGGAAGGAAGGAAGGAAGGAAGGAAGGAAGGAAGGAAGGAAGGAAGGTGGTCGATTTTCTTGGAAATTAAATGAAATGCAGGTATGTCCTGGCCAATGCCATTTTAAAATCTATACTCCAACAACTCAATTGTGGACAAGTTTCTGCATCTTTTCAGATGTCTTTTCTCTTTTTTGTCAAGCAAACCGCAAAGTATTAATGTTTTTTCCTTCCTTGTCTTGAAAGACAAATCCACTGCCTTTTTAAAAAATATGTACTTTGGTTTAAAATAACATGCAAAAACACTGTGTTGTAATTGGGATATTTGTGAATTCAAGTCTTAATTAATTCAACAAATAATACTACAGCCCTTTAGAGCATGAATGAAAATGTCCAACTTACCATGGCAGGTGATCCCTTCCCTCCTCAGTCCTAAGAACCCCCATTCCTCTCAAGCTCTGCAGGTATGCAAAACCTATTGCATACCTACAGAGAGAAGAGTTGGAAGACGCAAGAAGATGGATGGTGAGAACAGTTGCATGCTGGCTTGACCTTAATACAGGAAACAAGCAGAGAACAACTGGAAGCAATTGATCAGCTTCAGGCAGAAATTAAAAAACGTACTACGCAGATGAATACGCTGCACCAGCGATTTGCTTTTTTGCAAATCCAAACATTGTTGGATACTAAAAAAGATGATTTTATTAAGAAACAAATTCAGCACACGTGTGCTCAGTACACGGAATTGAATGCTGCATCTATGCTCACCGAAATAACTCGACTTCGGCACCACATTATCTTGTATAAGGAGGTCAATCCTGATGAGCAGGTTGCAAACTGGTCAGCTTTAGATTTGCTTCGCTGGGTGTATAAGTGGAAGCTGCAAGAAAGTTTAACTAACTTTGTTGTCACATTAAGAATCTTTCTTACTATCACTGTTTCTACAGCGAGTTGTGAAAAAAGTTTCTCAAAACTTAAACTAATTAAAACATATCAGAGATCTACAATGAGTCAAGAAAGACTGAGTAATCTAGCAATACTGTCCATTGAGAGAGACTTTAATGTAGATTTCAATTCCGTTGTTGAAAAATTTGCGCTAATTAAAAGCAGGCGAATTTAAATTAATCTGTATATTATATACAGATTGATATCTTGCACTTCTATTAAAGAATTACAATTAGAGGTACAGGATTGAAGAAGTTGGCTCCATCTAGCCCAGTCTTGGATCATCTCCAGGGTATGGTTCCATTTTGATGTTTAGTTTTTGTTCTTGATATTGATATCATCTTGATATGATGGTTGTGATACGACATATAATAGCATGGCCCATGCTAGGTTACTACATTTGTAGATTTGTATTCATAGACCTGCTGAAAATGTGGAGAATGTGTAATGCATGTTCGCACTCAATAAAGTGTTTGAAAATAAACTTGTATTTAGATGCAAGTTTAGGGGGTAAGGGTTTCTTTAACTAATCTAGTGGAAGAGACTCGAGTGCTAAAATCCACGGGTTAGGGGGCGCAAATTACTTGCCTTGCCCCGGGTGCTGACAACCCACACTACGCCACTGCAACCTGGTAACCTATGCAATTATCTATCATACTACATGGATGAAATCATGTATCAAATGAGCAGCTTCTGCATGAAAAGAGCAGGTGCTTAATGGTCTGACCTGGGTTAAAAGAATTATAACAGCTGAATAGAAAATGTTTCAGTTTTGTTCTTCTCAAAGAACTACAATAGGTTCATTGTTTTTGAGTGTTTTGGCTAAGATCAAGTGTAGCAAAAGTGATCAATACCTTATGGAAAGTTCTCTGTTGGAAAGCCAGAGTCAGTTATTTATAGCAGAAGTCAGTTATTTCACAGCGAGTATTGACCAACATTGTCATGGATGGCTCTGTAATTCCTGTTTATGCCGATTGTAAAAAAGATCATTATGTAAACATAATGAAAACTTCTTTGAGGTGCCTTTGTAGGTGAAAAGTACTACATGCAAAACAAACTGTTTAGCAAAAACAAAAATTAAACTTCTACAGTTTGTTCCCCAAAGTCTGGATAAAATTGTCTCATTTAGCAACAGAAATTTTGGGCCCAATCATGGTCGTAAGTCGAAGACTAACTGTACTGTAGTTGGTTGGTTGTTGCTAGTCTTCAGTCCACTTTTCTTCTTTGCCTCATGTTAGCATATTTATTTTGTTGGTTCACATTTTCATATTTCTTCTCACCTGCATTTCTTGTCCACAGGTAGTTTTGGGGGATTGACTTCTGCCAGTTGGAGACTTCCAGATGTTCCTTTTCTCTCTTTCATCTCCCCTTCCTTTCTCCTTTTCCTGCACTCCATGATAGAATCTTAGTCTATCCTATGGATAGAATAACCGATGGGTCAATTTTTAAAGAAATATTTCCTTACCTAAACAGAGAAACAGAATGACCATGGCTAGGCAAAATAAGCAGTGGGAGCAGGAGCAACTTCAAACTTCCTGCCAGATTCCCCATTGAGTTTCCTTGTGGGAAGTTGGCAGGGAGCATCAGAAATCCTTCCTTCCTTCCTTCCTTCCTTCCTTCCTTCCTTCGCCAACAGGAAGAAATGGGTGAGAGAGAGTGGGTGAGAACTGGGTGAGAGAGAGACCAATGGGTAGGAAGACAAGATGGAAAACTGCCACAGAATGTTTAAAATGAAGTTCACATGACCACATCACCGGCCCAGCAATGCTGCATCAGTTGTTAGCACAGAAGCAGTGACAACTTCCCAAAATTTGATTTCCTCAGGAGTTATGGACCCAGATTTTGGAACACATTCAGTAAGTTAGCCATTTGAGGTACAAGACAGCACGCCGTTCAAAGTGGCCACAACATACAATTTCAGAGTTGCCACACAAGCATAGGGTGAGGGGGATGCAAAATTTCATAAATATATTGGTTGTGATATGTAAATTAGTATGGACTTTTCCTTCCTTTTCTATATTAGTATCTGTATCCTGTCAAGTCTTGAAGAAGAGATATAAGAATTCACTTTCATTTTCAACAGATGGTGCTTTGTAATTTGAAGAGCCTTTATACCTGTCATGCTAATATTTATGGGTGAGGCCTGCAGCAGTTTCTTTTCATATAAATGACCATGAGTTTTCATTGTAACCAAAGATAAATTTCCCTCAAGTTTCTCTCAACCATGCTGTGTTGTTTTGCTTGGCATCAATAATGGAAATAGTTTTCCATTGTCTCCTTCGCCAAGGATTTTTTCGGTTAAAGTACCCTATAACTCTGGGTTTTCGGTGTGGTCTGACGTTGCTTTAAAAAAATCAGCCTAGTGGGCCAACTAGCAACAATGAGACCACTATAAATATATAAAGATAAATAAATAAAACAACCATAAACTAATATTTTCTTTAAAAAATAATATTGTGACTGTATTTAATATTTTGGGACATCCATATTCTTTACTACATTCCTATAATTTGGAATAGCTGGCTTAAAAGACATTTATTAATACTTGCCACGACTGAATTAAAGACCTGATATTAATTGTAATTTTTGAATGAGATGCTTATAGTACATGCATAGATTTAGTAAATTATTATTTACTTCAATAATAATGTACACACAAACATATTTACAACATTTACAACACAAGAAGTTGTAAATGTGTTTGTGTATATGTGTGTGTTTTGTTTTCACCTCTCCTTTTGTTCTTTTTTTGTTTGTTCAGTTCAATATAGGCCAGATAAATAACTGCCAGAAAGGATAAGGTAGGAAGGCAAACATGTAGGGGCAGGTGATGGAACAAGTGAGAACATAGACTGAGGAAGCAAAAGCAGGGCAGTAGTCCCTGAGTCAGGAACAGAAAAATACTGTTTGCAGTAGAGAAGGAATAAATTGAGAGGGGAAAGAGAAACAAATATTCAGGGAAGTGGAAATGAAATGGGTCATTGCACACTTCCCACACATTTAGTTTGCAAACTCAGCCAATTGGGGAGGGTTTTTAGGGGGGGGGGGGGAAGCCTATGACCTGAAACAGTGTTAAAAATCAGCATGTGTATTTACTGTAGTCTCAATGACCAAATGCATAGGAATGTACGCAAAGTGATCTCTGTGACAAATTGAAAGACAAAAAGGACAAGGGGCACACAACTAAGAATATCAGAAGAAAGCCAGAATCTGCAAAGATGAAGTCAGGAAAGAAAAAGCTCAGAATGAACAAATACTTGCAACAAAAGTCAAAGATAATTTTTTTAAAAAGTTTCTTACAACATATAAATAAAAAGAAAAAAATCAAGAAAATAGTCGGTCCACTAAAGGCAGAAGGTGGCAATGAAGTAACAGGCAACAGAATTAAAATAAGCCAAAAAATAGTAAGGGAACGCCTGCATTCAGAAGTTGTGGGAGGTTCATCACTTTAGACTTTCAAGAAGAGCTTGGACTGCCATTTGTGAGAAATGGTGTAGGGTCTCCTGCTTTGGGGGGGGGTGGACTAGACGATCTACAAGGTCCCTTCCAACTCTGTTAATCTGTAATCTAATCTAAATTTAAATAGGAAAGCTGCTAGCTTTGAATGCTTTTTGCACATAGCAGAATATTTTGCTGTAAGGCTGGCCATTTATGGATAGATAATTTATATAATTTGTCTTGCTGTTGGCTGATTAATGTACAGAGATGCAGTTTCCAGGCTCCAGTTTGAAAAATTTACAAATGTATTTGGAATAGAAAGGAGATATTATGAAATGCATCTCCTTTTAAGATGAGCCCTTCCTTTTAGCTATTTGAAAGGCATCAAAATGAAGGCTGCAGCATCACTTAATGCAGTGATTAAATGAGAAAATTATATCTGTCTCAGTAGGTTAAATGGGAGGCTGCAGAATGCCATTTAATTGAAGTGGGATTTGGGTGCACATCAATCTGAAAAAGAATGACCCTGAATATAGAGCCTTGCAAAAGAGGTTTCTTTCTTTCTGCCCTGAAAGGCCACATAGGAATACTCCAGAATATGCAAAGTCTGCAACCCGTGGCTTAATGAAACTGGGAGACAATCAAAAGATGTTTACCCACCACCCTTGTGTTATTCACGAGTTCACAGGCCTGTCAAACACCTTCAAGTTAATTTGCAATCTCCCCCATGTACTTTTGTCCCAAGGAAAGATTAAATTTAGATCTGTATCCTAGCACCAAGCATTACTAGGGGTTGTGAGCAGCTGCCCCAGGATGAAGAAAATGGAGCTCTTTGCTTGCACTTCATTAACATTCATTAAGGTGAACAGAAAGCATAGTAGGAACCCATCTCTTTTTGACATTTCAAGCCATTTATTTATCTATCTATCTATCTATCTATCTATCTATCTATCTATCTATCTATCTATCTATTTATTTATTACATTTGTATACCTCCCTTTCTCCCTTGTGGGACTCAGGGCGGTGGACAGGCAATAATAAAAACCACAATAATTCAATAAATATACTAAAAATTCTAAAACTAAATTAAACAATGGGCCTGCTCTAAAATACTTTATAAAACCCCTAATAAAACAAATTAAAAACTACGCGAGGCCGGCCGCACGAAATAGATGGGTTTTCAGGACTTGGCGAAAAAGGCGCAGGCCCGTGGTTGTGCGTAGGTCAGGGGGTAGGTCATTCCAGAGGGCAGGAGCTGCCACAGAGAAGGCTCTCTCCCTAGGGGTCGCCAGCCAGCATTGACTGGCCGACGGCACCTTGAGGAGGCCCTCTCTGTGGGAGCGGACTGGTCAGAGGGAGGTATTTGGTAGGAGTTTGTCTTGCAGATACCTAGGTCCCTTGCCATGGAGCACTTTAAAGGTTGTTACTAACACCTTGAAGCGCACCCAGAAGGCCTTTTACTCAGTCTTCCCCCTGTCATGGAATTTTTGGTGAAGAAAGGAGCAAAAGGTGTGGAGAAATGACCAGCTCTTTATTCAACAATCTTTGGGTGTCTGTTTTTCAATAAAGAGGGACCTGAACAATAGAAAGGCAGAGATTCTTATACAGCACACTAAGAGGTTGAGAGGCAGAAAAATGAAGGCATCTGAAAAGTGAGCAAGATTTGGAGATGTGAGATAGAATAGAATAGAAATGAAATAGAAATAGAAATAGAATATTCTTCTAAAGAATAGAATAAAATAATTGTAGCTCACAGTTGAACTGTGGTATCCTTTCGTGTTCCAAGGAGCTTGGCTGTTTTCTTGCAGAAGTTTCATAACCAAATTAGTAATATCATCAGTGCTAGTGCTGATAATGTTGCCTAGTTTGGTAATGAAACATCTGCAAGAAAATATTGAAGCTCAGAGAGCTCCAAGTACCTTACAAATAAATGTTAAACAAAAGGAAAAAGTAGTTTCTATTGTACAACAAAAGCCACACTTTTGTAACAAGGCAGGCAAGTTAAGGATTCCAGTGTTAAGAAGAATAGAATGGTGAGATAAGCATGTAGAACATTTGATTAGAGTAAAATGCCCATAATTTCCTCATTAACAAGACTTCCTCTTGGAAGCTGCTGACCCTTGGACAAATCTTTAGATAGACAAATGGGGGCAATCAATCTGGGTTTGTCACTGGGGCCAAAGGTTTAGTCTTCCAAGCTTTCAGATTCTTGCTGGAGCCCATCCTCAGGGAACTTCTCTCTCACCAAAGAGAGAGAGAGTACTTTCTCTTGCAGCAACAACATGACTCTTCTCATCAAGATTTTTCCCTTCAAGGACCTGCTTTGATAATTTCCCAGCAGAATAAGAGCTTATAGCTATGTGAAGCAAACTAACATAACTGCTCTGTTTTAGAAGCAGTGGTGAGCAATCCCTTGCCCAGATCTAATTGAAAAGGTAGAGCACCTGCCTTCAAAAATGGCTGAGAAATTATTTTAGATTTGTTTTCTGAGAAATAAGTTCTACTGGGTTTAATGAAATCAGTTACAGCCTCAATTTGTGAATAAACTGAGGCATTAAAAGAAAAAAGAAACTTACCCAATATTGATTTGTTTTTCTACAAATGTCACCCATTTCTACAACATGGTCCTTCAATTGCTACAACAGCAAAGAAAAGCAGTGCATTTTAAAAAAACTGCCTTAACATAATAATTTTAAATTATGATATCTTATTAATTGAAATTATAGATTTTTTTAAACTTCAAAGGGGGAAACATGACTGTAGAAGAAATGAATGTAAGAATAAATGAATGTTGCAAAAACATGTATTTATTCTTGTTTATATATAAAACAAGAAAAGGTTTAAGAACTATACGTTAAATTCAAATTCTACAGAAACTAAGCCACATAATTTTTATTTAAAGTAAGTAAAGCTCCATAAATTGTCTAATCTCTTGTTCCTGGAAATATATTCATCTATAGACATTACAATAGCAGCAGATTTGGACAGTGAGGAGGTTGGGAAGGAACATGGGCCAGCCCTGGAGTCTGGGGAAGGCTCTGATGGTGGCTCTGGGTTGGAGGCAGAGAGAGGGCCAGAGCTGAATGCTAGTTATCAGCTGCCTTCAGAGTCAGACATCAGTGAGGCAGATGAATAGCTGGAGGCTGTTCCCAGTGTACGCAGAGCTGCCAGATGCAGAGAACAGACAAAGAACAGGGGTTGACTTGGCAGTAAGGCCATGATGAATGGTCCCTCCTGGAGGAATGACCCCTCCCAGAGGAAATAAAAGAGAAGTGGAGTTTGCAAGAGACAATTAGTTTGCTTAATTGGTTGGTGACTCTCCCAGACTCCTTGCCATGCATTACAGATATCATCCTGGCACCTCTCCCAGCCTGAGGAGGTTTGTGACTGTAAAAAATCCTTCCTTGAAAGACTTTGCTGGATGAAAATGAACAGAATTCACAGTAAATTAATAAAAAGGATTTTTGACTGGACAAGGAGTTTGCTTCATGCTCTCAGGAAGCCTAGGTCAGAACAATCAGCTACAAAGTCAACATTTTTCACGAACACAAAAATAATTGATTACTTAGAATTATAATAAAAGAAATTTGCTTCCATCTTGGGACCAAGGAATAAGCTTTTATTTACATTAGTTTAAAACATTTTCTTGGTGAAGAAAATTTACTTCATTTAAAAAAAAAAAAAAAAAACCTACTTAGAGTTCCATTTCTGATGGAAATCAGCCACATCTCAATACATTTCCAGATAGGATCTTTGAAAGAGTCACACATTTGAAGAATGAAAACCACACAACAGAATCCTTAGTCATTGTTCCTTATTTCATTTTCTTTTATTTAAATAAACACAACTCTAAAAACAAAAACAAAAAGGTCTTGTTTTCTACAGTATTTTCAGACTAATTTTATCCATTCCCATTTGTATCGATCAGTGCTTACCAAAGAAGAAAAGTTTTAAAAATAATTCAATATAAGTACATTATTTAAGAACAATTCCGGACAAAAATATAAGGTAGCTCTTCTTTAAATTCATGTTTGCTTTGCTAAATACAAATGAAAACAATAAATACAGAGAAGTTGCAAACAGTCACTGAATCTTAAAATCCCAATTGTTCGATATATACTTTAATTGCTGTATGTGATTATTTCAAAGGGAAATTTTAAAAGACATATCAGAGATTTTTGTCTCCTTTTAACATAACAAGACATGTAATGACACCATGTGGAATAATGATATTCTAAAAGTATCCCTTACATTGCAAGCTCTGCATTATTTTTCATATTACTTTTTTTGGCACTATAAAAACCTATGTGAATAAAACAATTGTACTCATGAAAGATTCATTGTGTTTTGCCTCTTCCCAAGGCGAAATCGCTCCTTCTTTTGCTCCAAGATATAGACTCCCAGCTTTGAATAATTATTCAAGTATGATATGGAAGTGAACTTGTATCTTTCTTAAATTAATTATACTAGCAATGTATAATTCTTGTCAGGGATGCTTTGCTTTGCTTTGCAGCATGCATGCTGATACTGGTGGGTCAGAAGCTAAGTGACAGACAGAGGTTTTGTTACTCTCCTATATAATTTTCTTTCCATTTAACCTACTATTTAAAAGTTTTTCAGTCTATCTTAGTAGAAATCTAAACTGATTCTTTGCACAGGGTTTTTCTTTAAAAAAAAAAAAGGCATGCAGTCCTAGGATCACTAGTTGCCTATTCCTGGATTATATTTAAAATAATCAACTATTTAAATAAATGTGTTATACTTAAGGAGGATAACACTGCTGGCAAAATAGTGGCTAAACATATTTCATATTTTTAAATTATTTTAAGACTCCTTGAGTGTTTATCCCAATGAAAGGTTGGATAATTGATAATACACACACACACACACACACACACACACACACAGTTTACACTTACAAGAAGAGAGCAAAACACTTGAAATTAACTTGTTATAAATTGGACCCTGAACTGGGCAGGCATATTCTTCACTATATAAGCAGACATCCATTATATCTTCTTTAGTCTTTATTTATTTTATTTTATTATAAAGTATTTCCAGTTATTCTTCAACCTTTCAAAGGCATATAATGATTAGGTGTATTACTATGATCGGAGTCATGATGAAATGTGAATCGAAAATTATTTAAAAAACCTCCATCTAAGTTCTTTTCCACTCCAAAAGCAGCAAATGAAATAAACAAGGCAATAGAGTAGCCAGTTGAAATGCCCGGGCAATCAGCAATAGTCATATCCCTATGGAAAGATCCTCTACAACTGGGCTGTTAAAGTCAAGGCCCACAAGGGTGCTTAAATCTGGCCTGCAGAGCTGGGCTGGAATTATCAAAGGACTGGTCCATGGTGCCTGTGCCGGCCAAAATGGGTCATTTGGATGACACCCCCCCACTCCCATAATCCATTTTGGCTTCCCTGGCTTCCCGCACCACATTTTGGCAGTAAAGTGCTGCAGGAGGCTGTTCAGGTCAAAAACAGGGCAGAGAAAGCCACACTTCCCCCATGCCCCATTTTGGCCAATAGGGTACTGCAGGAGGCATCTGTCCTGTATCGCCCACTGTTCTATGCCACCCCTCCACCAGCAGCCCATGGAGAACTAAAATGCTGATCCGACCCTTTAAGAAATCCAGTTTGACACCCCTGCTCTACAAGTAAGTGTCATGAGATACACAAGCAGATGAAGAACAGCTTCTCCCAAAGAATCAAAGACATCAGAAGACACTCATTCAGATAGCTTTCACTGGCCGACTAACAGGATTATATTTCTAATTAAGACAGTAATAATTTCCAGTTGCATACTGCTAACATATCACTGATACTTGATAATATTGTGCAAATGTGGGTTTTCGTTTTCTTTTATAACGAACATTTCTTTCTTTGGGTAATATAAAAGTGGCTACCCATAACAAGCTTTTTTTCTATAGGTGGGCAGATTTATTGGAATAGAAGTATAATAGTTTGCACTATGCTAGAAAAATGGCTCCTGAATACATACAGTAGCATCAAGATAAACAGTTCTTCTTTTCAGGCTCATACAAAACACTGAAGTTTCAGGTTCATGTTTTTCATTACTTTCTGAAGTATTTAGGTATAATGCATTCATTCTGAGTTATAGAATTGACCATTTGAATTCAACTCTGCTCATTATCTGTATTATTTATGCAGTTATAATTTCTATTTTATTACTATTATTACATGCATTATTAACTATGCCAGCAGCAGGACATCACAAAATGCAAAATATGTGTTAAGAACCACCACTGTTTTCAGCAGGGAATAATTAAACATATCTTTCAATAACATTTAGCATCATAATACATAAAATATCACTCACATTAGCAGTTTAGAAGTCTGAATGTTCTCTAAGGTGTTAAAAAAAAGCAGAAGTTCATCATTCAAATGGAACTGCTACTCAGCACTATAGTTTGGTGTCAGCAGTCAAATAAAGTTTGGGAAATATATAATTAAGAACCAGACCTAAAAGAAAGAAAAGCTTCTAACTATATAGAACAGGGTTATTTAAAGGACACTCCAACATAGAAAATCACCTGTTTGTTAAACTTTATAACAGCAAACTACAGAGATAGCTCTCATGGAAACATGACTTTTTTGTAAAAGTGAACATTCTTGAAAGTGTATATTCTGTAATTCGGTAGCTATCCATTTGGAGAAGACCTAAATAATAACAGTTTATTCATAGTTTGGTAACTATATGTTTCATAATCTCTCTAGAATTTCTATAAAACCCATCTAACATCCAAAAAGGCCACCTGGTAAAACAAGGAGGTATTCTCCTTTCAGTAAATTACATGCCTAGTGTTACATATACACTATTTTGGTAACGGGAAATCCCATGGTGCCTTCCCAAATCAGTTATTTGCAAATGCACCAACACAGCCTAAGGTCAAGGCCTTCTTTACTTTGAAACTTTTAGTTACAGTATGTTACTGGTAACAGATGCAGACTTTTGGTAAATGGGCACTTATCCCCAGGTCAAGGAAATCAAGTTCTTTTCGACTTGTTGCATTAACTTTACCACAGTTATATCTAACAACAAGTTTCTATCATGGCTAAAAAAGAAATGCAGCTTTGTGAATGTCTGTAGGAGTTTATGATGAATATCGAAGAAAGTTAAGAAGAGGAAAGTTGAGTTTAGCTAAAGGAAGTCATTATCCTAGGAACTGAGCCATCAGTGGTTTTGAAAATGTGAATGAAAGGGAAACAGTAAAAATAAATAGGCTAATTATAAGTAAATTAAAGAATTTAACTATCACTGATACCCTCCAGATATAGTTCCCGGAAAGTTACCTCTTCCCAGTCAGAAACGCAAATGGGGCGGGGGGGGGGGGATTCATCTTTTCTTTTATTGCATTGGAATCCAGATTGATCATAGAAAGTCTACTAACTTCCATTATTATAAGAAACTTCTCTCAATATAATTTGTTTTTCTTATTCTGAAAATCTGTGTTACTGTTATTAGTAGGAATTCTGCCCTCATCCTATCCATTGATTAAATACTCAACAACAATAAGCTCTGCTTATTGGTTTACACATATATTTATGGAGAATCTCAGTCACCCAGGTAATGATTCTGTGGTGGGGGGTTCAAATTTTTTTTACTACTGGTTATATGGGCGTGGCTTGGTGGTCATGGTGTGCTTTGGTGGGTGTAGCTTGGTGGGCATGGCAGGGGAAGGATACTGTAAAATCTTTATTCTCTCCCCACTCCAGGGGAAGGTTACTGCAAAATTCCCATTTCCTCCCGATCAGCTGGGTCTCGGGAGGCAGAGAATAGATGGGAACAGGGCCAGTCAGAGGTGGTATTTACCAGTTCTCTGAACTACTCAAAATTTCCGCTACCGGTTCTCTAGAACTGGTCAGAACCTGCTGAATATCACATCTATAATACTTGTCTCAAAGATGCTTTTTTCAGAAGGCAACTGGACTTTATTTTTCCTTGAAGATGTTTCACTTCTCATCCAGGAAGCTTCTTGGATGAGAAGCGAAACATCCTCAAGGAAAAATAAAGTATAGTTGGCTTTTGAAAAAACATCTTTGAGATTTATACATGTAAGTGGTGATTTAGCGTACTATCACACATTGTATTATGAGAACTCCAAAAGTTCCTACCTAGAAACGCATGCTGACCAGGAATTCTGAAAATTTTACTTCAGTACATTAATTTTTATATAAATAAGATTTAGGGCAAATATACTGACCATATTTAGATTCTCTACTTAGAGCAGGGGTCTCAAACTCAATTTACCTGGGGGCCGCTGGAGGCAGCGGCCCCCAGGTAAATTTACCTGGGCCGCATAAAGGATTCCTTATATTAATATTAATAATAATATTAATACTAATATTATACTTTCATATCACAGTGGGGGCCACAAGATATCGTCCTGCGGGCCGCGAGAATGAGACCTCTGACTTAGAGAGTATAATTATAATCTGGAGGGGGAAAAACAACTTCAAGAAAACATTTTACATTTGAAATCTCTTTCCTTTTATATGTTTCCTCCGATTTATCCTACTTTACTTTACTCTCTTCTTACTTAATACAAACAAGCCAGAAATTGAAATAAACCACATTTGTATTGCAACAACAGCTGTTTATATTTAGTGCAATTCCAAAGTAGAAATATTAACAGTTTAGATATGCAACATTCTATCATGCATTTAGTAAAGGAGCACAAGCTCCCTCTGGCAGCAATATGTAGTACTGATCAAGATTGCTCTTCCAAGAAGAAATTAATGCTGTAAGATCTACAAAGGCAATGAAAGAAATACTGAAGATGCATTGATGTACTGGAAAATATGAAGATTTCATAAACTTTTCATAGAGAAAGCAAGCTGCTTTATTTCCAAACAAGAAACTCTCTTTGAAATGGCTACCTCATTAAAAATATGTCATCTTTAGTGGTGAACGTAGTTTTCTATTCTCTATATCAGTGGTAGTCAACCTGGTCCCTACCGCCCACTAGTGGGCGTTCCAACTTTCATGGTGGGCGGTAGGGGTTTTGTCTGAAGCATTTTCCTTTTTTAAATTTAATTGACTTCCCTACTTTATAAATCACCATTATTGTGGAACTGGTGGACAGTTAGAAAATTTTACTACTAACAGAGATACAAAAGTGGGTGGTAGGTATAAAAAGGTTGACTACCCTTCCTTTATATAGTTAAAAAAATACATCAGTAAAAAGTAGTGAGCCATTGTTTTTTAAATTGCTATTACTGTTACTATCATTATTTCTTAGGCAAAGGAGATACACATAGTTCAATTCATCCTCAAAGAATCTACATTTACAAACCCCATGCTACCTTTCCCCAGCATTATTATCATACCACTGTGGAGATCATAGCACTGGTGATTGTTTGATTTCCAACAAAAGGTAAGTCACTGGGGAAAATTGTGTCATGATAACAAATTTCTAGATTGAAGTCTGTTTCAGTATCAGTATCTTCTATGGATGAATATCTTCTGTTTCAGTCTGTTTCAGCATCTTCTATGGAGGACGAAGGGTTTGCCAGCACAAATAGGTTCATGCTTATCCATTTGGTCTCTGAAAAGAACAAAGAAAGGAGATGTGGTAGACTACAATGTTTGAAAATACATTCCATAACTAAAATTGTATGGGTAATACATTTTTTGGCTGATGTCTAAATAAATTACACTGAATTATTGGGTAAATATTAGATTATATGAATTCGACTAGAGAATGCCCAAATGACAATGGGGAAAAAAACTCATCCCAGATATCAGTTTCCCTAAAAAGCTGGCAAGCAAGAAGAGCTAACATTTTAAAATGATGAAACGTACAAGAATGAAAAAATAATTTTAAAAAATAATTATTTGAATATATAAAAGATTTTAGTCCAAAATTAGACTATATGTGAACAGAACACGATAGCAAATAGAGATTATAACAATCTACCCGCTAACAAAAATGTGAATTTTGCAGTGCCCATTTCTTCAATTACAAGATATGTGTCCATCTTGTAAGTAGAGACAGCACGGAATTGTATTATGCTGTTTGCCATGTATGTATTCATCAGCAACAACTGTACTTCCCAAAATTATTACCATTAAGATGCTGAATTGTGCCTACAGAAGGGGCTGCACTCCCATTCTTCTTTTTTATATTAGTAACTTATACAAGTTTCAGTCATGTAATTTGGACTAATTTATTTTTACATTTTATGCTAGTGAGGAGTGGTGCAGATGTAGCACTGCTGAAGAAATAATTCCATTTTATTTTATTCATAAGTAGCAATGCTATTAAAGTATGTTAGCTTGTCAGGTCTCAGCCAAACAAAGTGGGCTTAGTGACTAGCACATTGCAAGACAACAATATATTGTTTGTTACATCTTGTATGTTATATAAATCACAAATACACCTATACAGGCAAATGAGAATAAATTTGAGGGAGAGTTGGAGGAGTTGTAACCAAGACAATGGTCAGATAAAAGAAATCTCATTTGAAAGCAGGAATGGAATTTTATAAAATATCTCAGACGTGGCCCTATCTAGTTCTTAGGAAAAAAGCAGCAAGGTGCATTCAAACTTACAAGGTTTTGCTATTGTAACCCTATAATAAAGTAGTTTTATTATTCATGACTTTGGTGTTCAAGTCTGAAATGCATCTATATCAAAGATGAAAGTATGCTGAAGAGCTTTGGTGGTGAGGGGTGGGCAGGTAAAAAATAAAAGAATAGCAGCAGCAAGCAACCAGACAGAGATTGAGTTATGTTGAACAAAGCACAACAAAACTATACTGGATGTTCACGGTTGTTTAAAAACTGAAATGTATTATTTGTGCCATTTCTATCCCTATCCCCTATTGTATTTCTATCTTGTGCTAACTTAATTCCTTTTAGTTAGATTACAGGCTTTAAGTACAATGTTATTAATAACAACTTTGTTTTCCTGACCACTAAAATTTTCATTCACTTCTCCTTTTTTATTCTTTCTTGATCATTTATGTCCATTAATATTTGCTTTATTTTTATTGCTTTACAATTTGTCTCTTACACTCAGTGGTGGGTTTCAAATTTTTTAGAACCTACTCTGTAGGTGTGGCCTATTTTGTGGGTGTGGCTTGGCTGTCATGTGACAGGGTGGGAGTGGCCACCTTTTAAAATGGGTTGAAACTCATTTAACAACGCTCTTGCTTAGCAACCAAAATTTTGGACTCAATTGTGATGATAAATTAATTCTTTCTTTCTTTCTTTCTTTCCTTTCTTCCTTTCCTTTCCTTTCCTTCCTGTTGGGTCACTGGCAGCGGCAGGCCAGATTTACTTCCAGGTACGCCGGTGGAACCCCCCCTCACCGGTTCTCTAAATTTCACCAACCGGCTCTCGCAAGTAGGTGCGAGCCTGCAGAAACCCACCACTGCTTACACTTCTACTTTTACCACCTCTCACTTTCTCTCCTCTCACTTTCTCTCTCTATCCCTCTCCCCTTTCCAAAATCACTTGTTCTGCTTTCAGCTTCTTCCTTTTAACTATCTGACTCCATTAGTTTTCATAATAGAACAGGACTTATTCAGTTGTTGCAATACTATTTCTATCTCTCAGTCTTCATTTTCTTTCCAATGGCTTCTCTAGAAATTCTTCTCTGAGTGAATGCAACATATCTCTCTTGCAAAACTACTTCTTGACTTGGTCATCTATGGATTCCATGCAACTGATTTTTTTTAAAAGGCTTCATTCTCTTATACACAAGCCGCCACAATAACTAAAGCTACATAAGAAAGGCTTGCGAGAATGATTAAACTGTCCTCAGGTCAGTTTTGCCTGGAATCTCTGAAAAATTTCGTCTACTGGATTTTTGAGAATAATTTATCTGTACCTACCTTACCTACCTTACCTTACCTGGGAATGTTTTTTAAGCCTTGACGTAATTTCTTTATATGAACTTTGTGACTCCTAATTTCCTCCTCTTCTTTTTCCTTTCCTTTTTGCTCCTCAAGCATCACCACTTTGATGCCTTCACAATAAGCAGTTATTTTCTAACCAATATCTTTCCTCCATTGCTAACACTTAACTCTTCCCTTTTACTACTTCTCAATTCCATCCTCAGAAAGTTGTTTCTCTACATTCCACAGGACATGTACTACTGATGTTTATAAGTGTCTAGTACATTTGGTGACAGGCAAGCAAAGTTGACCGCACACAAATGATAAAAATGTTCATTTATTACAAATAAGATAAAACTGATTTCATCTCCAGTTGTGAATTTGCTTAATAACTTGCTACAGATGGTAAATCACATCATTTCTGCAGCTTAATGAAAAGACAGCTATTAAAACAATTAAAGACAAATGTCTTTTGTGAAAGTATATGTTATTTGAGCATAGAACTATTTAAAATTAAAACATTTTTTCATATGCTTGTGGTATACTATGCTTGAAATAGCTGAAAATAGCTTTGGGAATACATCACAAAACAATAGTACCCTCATTTGTGTGGTTGAAGCTAATTAAAATATAAGGCATGTATTAGAATATCTTGGCCAAAATTATTTTACACTAGCTTTTTTTTAAAAAGTTATTAATCCATGACAAACAGTATATAACGATCAATAAATATCTAGTTATAATAAACATGGAAAAGATTTCTCCTCTTAACTGGGATTTCTACCATTGCCATGAAATCATACAGGTTATTCTGCCTAGAATTGAATATTGGTTGGAGAACTTCTTCTGCAAGGTCAAAAGCAAACAGCCTGAAGCCATATGTCTCTAATCAATTTATTGCATAAACATTACATAACAAGGAACTAGTTCCTATACCTCCTCCCAGGCAAAATCAAGAGGTCTTGATCCCACTGCAAGAATTAAAACAGCTGTTCACTTAACATCTACCCAGTTTAACCCCAAGAATGTCTGGAAAGAGGAATGGTCCAAGGTATCTTCATGTGATCTGACCATTAGTGATTCCTCTACCAAACCACCTGATTTTAACCCTACTCACTACTGAACAGAATGCTGTGTGACCCTGGAAGAATTGCCTCTGCCATGTATCAGTGGGAATGGAAAGATTCCCCTTATTGTGGTCATGGTATTGATATGCAAACTATTAAACATGCTTTGCTAGATTTCCCACAACGTGCATTCTCTTGTTCTCTAGAAGAACTGCATCAAGCAATGTCAGAGGTGATAATATGGATAGCTGAATTGGACATCCAGTTATAAGGCCACTGACGTAGTCCATAGAAGTTTTGTATATAATTATGTGGCTTGTGTGTATATGTTTACTTTCCTTTTGTTATATAATACACCAAATCTATATAAATTAAAATGTAAAATCATTTGTGCAAAGCCACTAATCTTAGAAAGAACTGCACCGATCAACACCAAATTTTCACACAATGTTCCCAAGGACTTCCGATGCAATTTTTGGTTCAAGGAAGCTGTATGGACACCTACTAGGCCCAAAACTAGGCCTGGGGGTTAGCACACTCCCAGGTGGCCCATATTTGGTCACAGGAGGCTGTATGGACGCCTACTAGGCCCAAAACTAGGCATGGGGAGTAGCACACTTCCAGGTGGCCCATTTTTGGTCCCAGGAGGCTGCATGGTAGGTAGGTAGAGGGATAGAGAGAGATAGGGAAAAATACAGTAGGTAGGTAGATAGGTAGTATATAGAGAGGAGGGGAACTACAGTAGGTAGGTAGGGGGATAAAGAGAGGGGGGGAATACAGTAGGTAGGTAGGTACGTAGGTAGGTAGGGGGATAAAGAGAGAGAGAGGGAAAAATACAGTAGGTAGGTATGTAGGTAGAGGGATAAAGAGAGAGAGGGAAATGCAGTAGGTAGGTAGTAGGTAGAGGGATAAAGAGAGAGAGGGAAAACATAGTAGGTAGGTAGGTACGTAGGTAGGTAGGTAAGAGAGAGATAGGGAAAATACAGTAGGTAGATAGGTAGAGGGATAGAGAGAGAGAGGGAGAAATACAGTAGGTAGGTAGGTAGGTAGCGGGATAGAAAGAGATAGGGAAAAATACGGTAGGTAGGTAGGGAGAGAGGAAGAAATACAGTAGGGAGGGAGAGGAATAGAGATAGGGAGGGAGAAATACAGTAGGTAGGTAGGTAGATAGGTAGGTAGGTAGGTAGGTGGAGAGAGGAAGAAATACAGTAAGTAGGTAGGTTGGGGGTTATATAATGGTTGTGTGCATGTGTTTTTGTGTGCAGGTGTACATCTACACACAGATTGGTTGGCCATTTAACCAGACTGGGCCACAGCAATGCGTGGCCGGGTACAGCTAGTAAATAATAACGGAAAGTTTATCATTGTAGCTTCTATTACATCAGCTTCTCAAAAATTGATGGCACTTAAGAGGCCAAGTTTTATTTTTAATTTGAAATATTAATTATGGATTAATTTATTAATTTTCCACACTGCAGCCTTAATTGCCTCAATTCCCATGTGTAAATTGGTTAGAAATTAAAGGGATCATTTTCAAGATTTTAACTACTTACTTCCCTGTTCCCATGATAATCAATCCCTAACGGTATATTTATATGAATGGATGGAAAGAAGGAAGGAAGAAAAATAGAAAGTGACATTTTTACCATTTTCACTAGTACAGAAAGAAAAAAGAGGAGGAGGAAGAGGAAGAGGACTGTTTACAATTTGTAAAACAAGAAAGTAATTACCATTGAGGCACAATAACTGTAGACAATTGGAATGGACATGATTGTCTGTCATGGCATTAAGAATAGTAGATGAAGCTTTAGATGAAACTGCTTTCACAGAGGGATGAAAAGAGGCTGTTGCTATGTGTTCCTGCCCTCAAAAATAATCAGTGTCATGGACTTATAAGACTGCAAGGCGAACAAACCAGTCAGTCCTAGAGGACATCAACCCGGACTGCTCTTTAGAAGGCCAGATCCTGAAGATGAAACTCAGATACTTTGGCTATCTAATGAGTTTAGTTTAGTTTTATTTGATTTATATCCCGCCCTTCTCCAAAAGGACCCAGGGCGGCGCACAGGAATTTAAAATAACATACAAAATAATACAAAAATACAAAAAATTTAAAAACCTATTTAATGAGAAAGAAAGACTCACTGGAGAAGAGCCTAATGCTAGGAATGATTGAGGGCAAAAGAAGAAAGGGACAACAGAGAATGAGGTGGCTGGATGGAATCCCCGAAGCAGTAGGCATGAGCTTAAATGGACTCCAGGGGATGAGAGAGGACAGGAAGGCCTGGAGGAACGTTGTCCATGGGATCGCGATGGGTCGGACACAACTTCACAACTAACTACAACATCAATCAGTGCAAACAAATCCTAAAATTGAATACATGCTACAGTTACAGGTAGAACCCTATAGAGGTTTGAAGGGAAAAATACATTTATTTTACAAGGGAAAGCAATTTATACATGAAACCCGTTGCATTAAAACAATGTATCAAAAGGAGACACTCATCATGCCAATTCAAAGAAATACAATATATAATTCTGTAGTGTAAAAATGCTTTTGAATCACCAGAGGGCAGACTTCCACTGCTTGATCAATTTAAAATATTTTAAACAAAACAAAATAACCCTTCTTAAAGTTTAAAGACAAGTTTCTTCAGACAATCATGCTCTGCTTTTTATTATTCTAAAATATAGATATTTTTTTTTAAGTGCAATATTCAAAAGTAGGTACAGGGGTTCAGAGATTTTAGGTATTGAAATAGTTCTTAGGTTTGAAAAGGTTAATAATCAGATGAAATCTTTTAAATTTGTAACATTTCAAAAACAAAAGGCAATGTAAAACAGAGAAGTTATTGACAATTGATTAATACAATTTAGCTCACCTATTCTTTGTGAATTCTAAAGATAAAAGTAAAGGTTACCCTCACGCATATGTGCTAGTCATTCCCAACTCTAGGGGGCGGTGCTCATCTCCATTTCAAAGCTGAAGAGCCAGTGCTGTCCAAAGACATCTCCATGGTCATGTGCACAACATGACTAAACACGGAAGGCGCACAGAATGCTGTTACTTTCCCACCAAAGGTGGTTCCTATTTTTCTACTTGCATTTTTACATGCTTTCAAACTGCTAGGTTGGTAGAACCTGGAACAAGTAATGGGAGCTCACTCCATTACATGGCACTAGGGATTCAAACTGCTGAACTGCTGACTTTCTGATCAATAAGCTCAGCGTCTTAACCACTGCAGTGCCATGTATTTCCTATAAATAAAATCTATTGGCATATTTAGAGATGGGTGGTTTTTTTTTACACATTAAAAATATGGTGACACTATTTAGTCAAGTGGGAATTAAACATTCTCTCCTAAACAGATAAATTTAAATGCAGATGTTTAATGAAAATTGAACCATAAATCTGTGTGTATGCTTTTATGCATTCAGGGTGGATAAACAATGGCTATTAAGCCACAGTTTTATTACTTCTAAAGCTCTCCAAATTCATTCCAACAAAATCAAGTGGCAAATCACTGAATAATTGCTTACTTTAAAGCAAAACAAAATAAAACAAATTAAGAAAAATATTACAAAATTGCCAAGTCCAATACTTCCTGCAATGGCATCATCATATTTCGAAACCCACCATTGGCCTCTCTACCACTGGAAAACAAAATAAATTAAAGCTTGCCTTCAGCTACAAAAAAGCAGCTTGTTTTTGTTTTAATATCTATATAAAATCCAAGAAAGGTATATACTTGGGGCTGACAAGAGCACTTAGCCTTGAGTCCTATATTCGGGATAACATTCCAAGTAATAGACAAAGTCAGAAATCTAAAAGGCTGAGGCCAGAACAAAGTAATATCCATTTTATTTTATTTTTTATTTTTTTAAAAAAATATAATTTTATTGTTTCTTTCTTGTTTAATAATTCCTTCCTTTTTATAGTTTCATTACATGGAACTGAAGACCTGCACCTTCCCTGTTGCGGAATTTTTCTTAAATAGCAGAATGCTCATCAAGATTAACTGTAGGAGTAACTAAATAAAACTGGTAAGGGAAAAAATAATAGTCTTTCTCAACTAGAACATCATTATTTCAGTTAGCTTAGCAATAATACAAATGTTCATCACTGGCTTCATGTATGTATTTTTTTAAAAAAAATATAATACAGCATTCAGCCTTAGGATGTTGAAATACTAACCAGCTCCGGTACTGTTCAGTCTTTCAAGACCAGCCAAAATGAGCTAGATCTTGATGTGTGTTGTGATGTAAAAGACTGTTGTCCCTAAATATTCCAGTTTTGGCAACATAGAGCTTTTCCAGTGAGATGCACAGATTAAGAGACTCTGCAGTTCCAAGATGGATGTAGAAGGAAGAGAAATGTTCAGAATAGCCACACCCTAGAACCCCTCAAAATATGTCTAGTAAGTTAGAAAGTTATAGCTTAAGTTTTGCAAGAATCTCAACATTTAAGTGTGAACAAGTAAAGGACTACGTAAACTCAATTGAAATTTGCAATGTCATCTCTGGATTTGGGTCTGACAGCCATTTTAGATAGAGCTCGACCAAGCTTATTATTTGTAGTGTCTCACGCACATAGCTGTAACTTCTGTCAGAAGAATAATTAAGAACCAATTAAAATGAAGTCCACATAGCTATTAGGAAAGGAGGTATATTTACAAGAAGTTTGCCTGTAGCCACAGACAAAATGAAGTACAAAAGAGCTGTTTTACAGTATATGGTAGCTTTTCCTTGGAATGGCTCTTGAGGGATGTGGATGTGTGGAGGTGCTGGTTCTAGGATGACACTTGAGGGATGTGTATATATATAGGTACAAGTCATTTATGATGGCTATTCTTGTAAACATGTAGTTCCACTGGGAGACAGTTTTAATTAACTCTATTTGTGCTTATTGACCTTCTTCTTTGATGTGTGAGTTAAATCTGGGGAACTTATTTTGAGGTTTAAGGAAGTTTGAGTAAAAGATTTTCCTCTATTTTTACTTGATTAACTTAGTTTCAGCTTGACTGCCAATTATCAAGTGGAGACACTGGCTCTCAGTCCATTGTAGATTAATGTTTAAGAGAAGGTGGAGACAGTATAAGCACTAAAATATATCTCGATATAAAACTTCCCTCAATTCTCTCTTTATGTGAAACAAGAGCACTTAATTCACATTTTGTTGCCATGGAAACCCTATTTTGATTTATTTGCATTCTTATGAAGGAGATCTATTTTGGGCTTGTAGCAACTGTCACCTAGATTTCCTTATGAACGGTGCTTGCTTGGGAAAGAGGGAAGTGATCCTTATATGGAAGCAAAGAGAATACAGAACAACTACAAAATAGGGTTAGAAAATAATGGGGTAATATTGGCTAGCATGCTTCAAGATATGCAATCCTCTGTTCTGGGGTGTGAGAAATTCTTTTGGGAATAAAATAATTTGAAGAGTAAATACAATTATCCCAACAAGTTACAACTCTCTCAATCTGCCACACCCAGTTTTTCCCAGTTTCAGACCTTCGTTTGAGGTCTTGTTTGCACATATTACATGATACATGGTACATCAATAATAAATGCACATATTAAAGCATATCAATATTTACAAACAAACAAACAAATGAATACATATTTTTCCATCATCCCTCTGTTCCATTAAATTACTATAACATCAGTCCTAGTATAAATTCAAACAATTATATTACTGTTCAATGATGGCAATCTTGTAACTGAAATGCAAGTTGGTCTTGTCAGCATGCAATGGTCAGTAAAAAGAGGTGCAGTTAAAAAGTCAGGCAGACAGTTTGGTTGGTGAAGACAAACCAAGTCCAATGCTATTAAGTTTTCAGTAGCTTGGAGAACTCTTCCTGAAGTGGCAGCAGTTTCTCCTGATAGGTTCCTATTGAAATCAAAACACAATTGTGTAAATGTGCTCTCATGCGCATTTAGAAGCTTCAGGTAAAATGTAAAAAGTCACATACCTTTAGATTTTTTTTCTTACATAAAGACAACAATGCTGGAATGTTTCTATGCAAGGAGATGATGAGATTACTGATAGAGGCTGAAATACACATTTGTTTTGGAAGCAGCACAGCAGATTAGGTAACAGCATCTGGGAAAGCAAAAATTTGCCTTTTTTCTATGGTTGAGAGAAAATGACATGTCCAAAGTCATCCATATTTTGATATAAAACTTTCCACACTCCTCTTGCACGACTTTTCTATGTTTTTCTCTCACACCCAAGCTAAAAAAGGCTGTATGTACACATTGACCCAGCACAAAATGTATTTGCATTGCTTTGATAAGGAGCTTTACATTACAGAAATGATACATTTCTCCTCAATAAGACACTTTGCCAGTAGTTAAAAAGGCTTTTCAGAAGAGGCAGAAATCAGAAATATTTGGGATTCATGCACCTGCTGGAAAGTATCAGAAGAAGAAGAAACTGGACGTCTACTTATCAGTAAATTTGACAGTTCTAATTGGGAATCATATAATTTGTATATGACGGTTTAGTATCTTCAAGTGAACTCTACAGAAAACTGAAATAGCAGTTTTACTTCAGCTGACTTTTTCTGGAAAAAAAAGTAATACTGTTTTCTTCACTAGTTAGTCCTATCTTAGTCAGCATTAGCTGCACTAGCACCGCTAACACTGGCAGAGTTACGGCAAGCTTTAGATTTCTTTTCCTTGCTACAGTTAGCTTTAGCTCGGACAGAATTATTATTTTGCCCAGAAAATAATGGATGTTTGTGTGATTGTGCCATGTGGCCCAGCAACTCCAACAACTATTTGCGAGACCTTCTCCTACCCCATACATCCCTCCGACTGATCCGCTCCCACAGAGAGGGTCTGCTCCGGGTGCCAACGGCCGGGCAATGCCGGCTCGCGACGCCCAGGGGAAGGGCCTTCTCTGTGGCAGGCCCTGCCCTCTGGAACGATCTACCCCTCGATCTTAGGAATATCACAGACCTCCACCTCTTCCGTCAACAATTAAAAGCGCACTTTTTTCGCTTAGCTGGCCTGGCTTAATATTCCAAGTCCATCTACTGGTTTTAAATTGAATTAGATTTTATTGGGGTTTTAATTGGTTTTAGCACAGGTTGGGTTAATTTAATAAGTTATAAATATTTATGACATATTTATTATCGGTATTTATGTATATGTGTGGTTTTATTTTTCCTGTGCACCGCCCCGAGTCCCTTTTTGGGAGAGTGGCGCGGTATACACATTTAATAAAATGAAAAAAATGAAAATGAAACTCCAACCTCTTGAACTCTAGAGATCTCTCAAGTGAGTGATAGGTGATGGGGTTGGAGAATATGTCAATAGGTTTAAGATGGAACACTAGAGTTTTGCTAGTGGATACATTTTATTTTAATTAGTTTTAATCTTCTTTATACATAACTGATTAGTATATCATACAAGTACAAAAATATTTCTATCTATAGGATTATAATCTAAACATTCTAAACACTAATAAAAAACCAGGTTGATTTTTGCCAATCTTTTAACATTTATCTATAAACTGATATATTCAAATGAAAAAAATATATTTTGCCTTTACCATTTTCTTGGTGCTTTGTGGAAAATGCAGAAATCCAGCCATTCTAGATTGGTAACATCAGCATAAGTTTTCATATGTTCAGAAACACATGTTTGATTCTTCCAAAATGCAATTCTTCTCAAAAGCGAGATGAGCATTGTGACACCAAAGAGACTTTGAAACTCTTAAATATATTAGTGTAGAGAAAGAATATCTTCTGCCATATTCAGGGACTTGTATTTTTGGTTCTGAATATTTATCATACTTTTATAGAAATATTGTAACAACTGAAGCTGTAAGGGCTGATGCTGGTAAAGAAGGTGTCATTGTCTCCTCTGATCTGGAGTATTGACAGGTGAAGAAGCCCTACTGGCAAAATATCAACTTCAGGATTCAAGAAGCAATTTGCCACCTCAGGTAATTGCACCAACATTCATTAGCAACAGGTGAAGAATGAGTCAGCTGATAGAGGTCCTGATAAAAGGCCACCCAGCTCAAAAATATGCCAAGAACTTCAAACAGCTAATTAGAGATGGTCTGCTGAGCTCCTCCAGAAACAACACCATAATTCAAACACATGTGTAGCAATCCAATATTAGACCAACCATTGGTGACCAATTTCTTCACTGGAAATAACTGTAGCAAACCTCAGCTCCACATTTTCATATTTCTGAACCTTGTTTGAACTTCAGCTCTTTGATATTGAACCAGCTGATGGTCCATAGTGCTTGGCATCTTGGACTACTCTGGATTTCCTTTTTTGTGCTTTAATTCAACTCACTACCTAGAACCACTGACAAATAAGCTGTAACGAATCAGTTCAGCATATATACTTGGTCTGAAACAGGACAGCAGAAACCCATAGTAGAGTGCTACTATGAATACAGGTGGCATACACTTTCTAAAAACTAAAAGGGAAGTATTTTAGAAGCTATATGTATAGAGCATAAACAGATAGTATTTTTGGCTTCATTGCACTTTAGTGAATTATGAGATATTCAGTTTAGGCTTTGATCTCGTCTGCAAGAAAGATTAGCTATACTTGAATTGAGAGTACATGCCAAGTCTGCATCTCCTCCTAACTCCTCCCACTCATGACTGCAAGACTAACTTTGTTGCTTGTATCCTTAAAATTTATATTTATATTTATATTATATTGTTTCCTGATTGCTTATTTGTATCCTATGACTATCATTAACTGTTGTACCTTACGATTCTTGATGAATGTATCTTTGTCTTGTATCCAAGGTCTTGTATCCAAGGTCCCGTCCAACTCTGTTATTCTATTCTATTCTATTCTATTCTATTTTATTCTATTCTATTCTATTCTATTCTTAGCCTGAAATATTTAAAAAGGATTCACTGAAACATTCTAATTCCCATCTTTCTACAGAGTGTTTTCTTCCTGGCATTTTTTTTAAAAAAATGACAAGAGATTAAACAGTTGCTATCCTGATACTGTTTTGCTGACATAAAAATGAAAGAACAGGACATTAAAACAGCAGGTTGGAATGAGGTCTGCATTGGCTCACTATTTGTTTTTCTTTAGAAATTTTTGGAAAGGCCAAGAAACGGAAGGGCCAGAAAAATGAAATAAAAAAGCTATGTACATATTATAGTTGGATGATAGAGATCCCTATTATGTGATCCTGGCTCAAAGGATGTTCTTAAAATTGGAATAAGAACATTATGCACCGATCAGTGTGCTTCATCTAATTTAAAAGAAATACTGTCCACGAGAAACAGCTTATCACATGATAGTTATATTTTGCTGTACAAAGTTTTACTTTGTTCAACCTTTGAAGCATTCAAAATTCATTTATAGATATTTGAGGCACATCCAATTTATACAATGATATGTTTAAAATCCTGTAATTGGTTCCTACTTATGCTCATAAGGCGAAACAAAACTAACTTAGTATCTAAATAAGAACTCAATGTCCTATTTAGAGGATATGAAGGGTAATTTTTATTTGAAAATGTTAAGCATTTTCTTTTTAAAAGGATTAAGACACTACATGTGACACTACATATTTTATATGTTCCAATGCTTCATTAAAATTTCAGAAAGGCATCTTGGACAGATTCAAAATGAATTAGAAGAAAAGGAGAGGGAATACCTTAATGTGATGTCTTGCAACATTTTCTCCCATTTTCAGTGATTGAGTATTTCCTATTGACTTTCACAAATGTAGAAATCACTTTCTTCTTCTGTGCATTTGATCCCTCATGTTTCTTCAACTCAGCACCATTCAGGCATGTAGTTTAATTAAGGATTATAGAACATTTAATTTATATTTGGGCATCCTGATCTTTAGAGCTACAAATATCTTTCCTTCCATTCCTTCAACCCTTTGCCCATCTGAGCACAAAAGAATTTTGGTTAACCGAGTAAAGGAAATAAGGAAAGACTTTCAAACTCCTCCCAATCTAAGAACTAAAATGCTGGGCCCTAAGCACTTTGCATCTTTGCTGCATCCATTCTGGTCCTTGTCTCACTCAGAAACATATAAACAGCAAAAGTCTGCCTATTTCTTCTGTCATCCAGTATACCTAGATGGCATCATGTCTTTCAGTGATTGGTAGTCCTTGAATTATGACCATTTGTTTAGCAACCAGTCAAAGTTATGATAGCACTGAAAAAATTGACTTACAACCAGTCCTTGTACTTTTGACTGTTGCAGCATCCCTGCAGTCAGATAATAAAAATTAAGGCGCTTGGCAAACAGCATGTATTTATGATGGTTGCAGTATGTCAAGATTATGCAGTCGTCATTTGTAACCTTCTCTGCTGGCTTCCCACAAAGTCAATCCAGAAGTCAGATTCACTTAATGACCATGTGATTCATTTAACAACTGCAGGGATTTATCAAACAACTGTGGCGAGAAGGCCATAAAATTGAGTAAGATCTCATAATGATCCTCTTGCTTAGTGATGGAAGTTCTGGTTGCAATTGTGGCAATAAATCAAGGACTACCTGGAGAAAGGATATGAATGCTACTGTGTTCTACAGCATAAAATGTGGGATAGCATATACTTAGATGATTCCCAAGTGCGAGGAACTATTCTATTTTAGTTGTTTGATTATTTGGTATTGAATTAAAATTTGCTTTATTGTAACCACTAACAAAATAAGATGCTTAGGAGTTATTGATGTGTTATTTAGTGTGACACTACCTTCCTAAAGATCGCAGAAATAATAATATATCACTGAAAGCTATGCTAGTGTGAAATATAGTCATTGACTATACTGTAACTATCTCTCCAGCAATCCCAAAAGATTATTATTGAGATTCAGAACAAATGAAACAAGATCATGTGAAGTGCTAGTATTGCTTTATAATCCTTTTTAAGGATTATAAATCTGGATTTGGAATACTGCATCCAGTTTTGGTCACCATGATTCAAAAAATGTTGAGATTCTAGAAAGAGTGCAAAGAAGAGCAACAAAAAGTAATTGGACACGAAAACATATGAAGAATGCTTGCAGGAACTGTCTAGTGTCTAACAAAAAGAAAGACCAGATGTGAGTTGAGAATAACCTTCCTATATCTAAGGGGCTATCACAAAGAAGAAGGGTCAAAATAGGAGTGAAATTCAGTTGGTTCTGACAGGTTCTGGAGAACCAGTAGTGGAAATTTTGAATAGTTCGGAGAACCATCAAATACCACCTCTAGCTGGCCCCAGAATAGGGTGGGAATGGAGATTTTGCAGTATCCTTCCCCTGCCACCCCACCAAGCCACGTCCACAGAACCGGTAGTTTAAAAAAATGGAATTTCACCACTGGGGTCAACCTATTCTACAAAGCATTTGAGGGTAGGAGAAGAAGAAACAGTTGGAAACTTATTTAAGAAAGATCCAACCTAGAACTATGAAGTTTCCTGAGAGTGTGAAGGTTTGCCTTCAAAAGTTGTGATCACTAGAAGCTTTTAAGAAAAGATTGGAGGACGATTTGTCTAGAATGTACAGTCTCCTGCTTGAGCAGGGACTGGACTAGAAGCCCTCCAAGATCCCTTCCAGCTGCTATTGTTGTTCTGTTCCATTGATCAGGAAAAGTGCACTTTTTCTACGACCGCCTGTGCTTTTTATACCACATGGAGTATAATTCTTAGCCCAAATGTTAAAGTTGTCGTAATTATGCAGCTTCCCCTTGGTGAAACGTACGTGTCAAGAGCCTGCGCTACAATCTGCTGACTGCGTGCCTACTGCCAGAGCCGCCTTTGGTTTAAAGGAAGGGGCGGGACAAGCGAGGGGATTGTGTTACAGCGCTTCTTTTCCAACTAAGACAGCGTCGCGCTGCCTCCCAGGTTGCAGGTTGTAGTTTCGTGCTCCTTAACTGCCAAGCCAGGGAGATGTTACTGAACGAAACAATATCTAAAATGCGTGTATTTATGTATTTGTGGGAGAGTTACCGTGCTTGGTCTTCAGTGCGGGCGGCGGCAGATCGTGCATTACTAAGCCTCCCATAATTGGTGTTTTACAACAAGGCTCAAATAGAAAATCCAGGGACTTAAGAGGCCACAAGTGGAAGAGAATTGTATTGCTGTGTCTTTGTTCAAGGTCGGGGACAGAAACGTTACCCTGCTAAAGTGAAAAAATAGAGAAGCGTTGTGTTGCAGCCCGTTCTTAAGCTTGGAGAAATCCATTTCTACTTCTGATGACTGTCTGAGCATATTATCTATTTATGTTGGCAACAGAAGACATGGGCTTTGCCACTCCCACTTTTCAGTGTTCTTTTTTTCATTAGTGCCATCGTAGTTGTGGATTTCCCCCATATTCACCCGTCCGAGTAATAACCAAGCTCGACAGTATTTAGCAACCGAGTGGGCAGTCAGTAAATTTAAACCAATAAAACCAAATATTTAACTTATACCGAGATCCATTAAGTGCTTCCCCCAGCTAAAGCAAGCCTCTTTGAAGCCTCTACCACAGGGGTCCCCAAGACTTGTGGACTTCAACTCCCAGAATTCTCCAGCCAGCTATGCAAGTCTTAAAGTTGCCAAGTTTGAAGACCTCTGCTCTGCCACTTCGTGTAAAGCTCAATTCAACGTAAGGCAAGCGGGGGCTGTTCCTCTCTCTGAACGCGCTCTGAACGTCTCGAGCGATCGTTTATAGTTTTCCTAAATGACAATTACTTCCTTGCCCAGGAGATGGCGCTCACAGGGCTTCTCCAGGAGGCGGCTGTACCTTTAAGCAATCACAGAGGAAGGAAGTGCCCAGCACCATCTCCTGCCCTTCCTCTCCCCCTCTCCCGACCGCCGGAAAAAAGAATGAGAGAGAATGAGCTGGAAAGATACCGCGATCCATTTATTTGCTGGAGGGTAGGTGGCATTGAGGCAGGTTTGGGCCCTGGGGTGGGGCGTCAGAAGGGAAACCGTGCGGGCACCTAAGCCTTCTGTCCGGCTGTGATGCTGGATAGAGAAAGGTGGAGGGCTTCCCTGGTTCGCCTAGGCTGGCCAGCGGTTAAAGGGAGCGGTACTCCTGCTGGAGCTGTAAGATCTGCGAGAGAGACGTCTTCGGATTTTGCAAAAGATCTTGGGTGGGAGCAGGCCTTCTGCTACAGCTCCCGTAGAAATGGCTTCCCAAGTGTTAGAAGCATCTGCTACTGGCCGGGGTGATTAGTGTGGGGCCTGCCCGTGGAGGCAGCCCAGATAAACGCAGGAGGCCTTTAGCAGGTTGACGGATGTAAAGTTAGAATGGGAAGAAAAGGGGTTGTTTCCTTATTGGGCGGCAGAATTTAAAGCTTGAAAAATAAGGGTATATAAGGAATTATCTTCTGGCTCTGACTAATGAAACTGGCCTTGTGCAAGAGTTGGGTTTTTGAGGGAGGAAGATCTTTTGTTGCTTCTTTTTTCTGTTTCTTTTAATTGGAAGGCAGGAATATCTTTGGAAATCACAAATGGTTCAATATCAATTCTGTGTCGTTTTTATTGCAGCAATATTCTTAAAACCATAAATAAAATAGGAATTCTTATATAATGGCATTCAGCTGAATAATTCTTCAGTCGAACTAAAGAAATTTTGTGTGATTTCAAATTAAAAATGCAAGATCCAAGTGTCATTAAAAGGTTTGATGCTGTACACCCTGGACATTATAGGGAGATTCCATTTATGTCATATCACTGCTTATTCATGAACAAATTCAAACTGAATAATATATACATAGCATAGCATAACAATTTTGGGTGAGGTTGACACATACACTAAGCCATGAATTGTTGAACAAATCAGTATTTATGTTGCCTTGAGTTCCTGAATGAAAGGTAGGTCATAAATCAAACATAAAGTCTGTGTGGGTGTACATGGATTGACTCAGAAAACAATATTGAGTTAATCCATTTTGTAGTTAATCCATTTTTATCAGGATACAGGAATCCTAAAACCACAGATTTAATAGATTTTTATGCAGTTTGATTCTTAATTGAAACAAATATGTTTAGACAAACTATCAAAACGGGATTATGTCAGTTTTTATTAATTGAATTCTTATAAAAAAGTAAAGGTTCTCCTCGCACATATGTGCGAGTCGTTCCCAACTCTTATACATATCCACATTTTTGTACTTGTATTACGACATTGCATGCAAATATGTAAGACCTTCGCACTACCTCGGACCTCCGCCTCTTCCGCCAACGTCTTAAGACGTATTTATTCCAACAAGCCGGCCTAGATAGCCCCCCGTTTCTGACTTTTTATGTATAAATTGCAATTTGGCAGGGTTTTAAATGGGTTTTAGCACGGGTTTAATAATTTAATATGTTTTAATGATGTATATTGTTTTTATTGTGGTTTTAATAATGCCTGTGCGCCGCCCTGGGTCCTAACAAGGAAAAGGGCGGGGTATAAATTCGAAAAATAAAATAAATAAATAAGGGGCATATTTGGTTATGTAGTGGTTATTCATCTTGGTTCACTTACCGCAGATCTTGCCAAAATACACTTTACCAGTTATACTGTACTGCTGAAAGTGGTGTTTTGTTCATTCATGGAGGATTATGGGCTGCTAAGGCTTAAAGCAATAAAGAGCCAACATCTTAATATAGTGTGAAAGGTTTGAAATCAAGATAAATTAAGAACTGAATTTTGCAACATCGTTTTCAAGCCCTTTAAGATCAAATGATATGTGATTTCAGGTGCTCCTCAGTATGTATTATACATGTCCATTTAGTATGATCAGGGCTTGGGATGTTTCCACTCAGTGTGGAAAATATTGATCCTAGTATTTTAGGAATAGCAGGTAAACCATCTGTATAAATCATTTAATGGCATTGGATTATTATATATCTTTACATATATGTTGCTATAGATATAATATAAACATGCTGCAGCAGTCTTTTATAATAAATTCCCCATTTGGAGATGGGTAAAAAGGTAATCTTGCTGCAGAATTACCTGACCTGTATTTCCTTTTTAAACAAGTTGGACTTTTTCATATTTAGAGAAATGCACTTCAAATAACCAAGAAAAAGAGTTAAGTCACAAAAGTATGTTCAAGAGAGGTAATTGTTGCTGCAATACAGGAAAGAGAAAGTTTTTCAGATATTTTCAATTGCAGCCTTATCTAGGTGTGCTAGGAATGCAAAGTTCTGTTGATTCATGGAGACTTTGGTAATGTTTTAACACTATCCCATTTGTATCATATACTGAAATAGTATTCAGAATTTCTTTCTTTAAAAAGTGGCAGATACCATCCATTTAAATTCTCAAGGTAGCATAAACTTTGAAAGGGAAGGTATTAGTACTAATGCAGTTCAGTAAATTGTCAAGATATAACTGAGAAAGGTGCAGAAAGTAGCAAACAGTATCATCAAAACAAGCTTTTTTTAATGCTATTTTTTTTAAAAAACCCATTGTACATAGATTTTGACTTCCTTAAAAGCCAATAATATCACGTGAATAGTTGTCATCCAGCACATCTGAAAATGCTGAACTGGAGAAGGCTATTATACAGAAGTAAAATGAAAGAGATGGGTAGAGGGAGAGAATCTTGTAATAAACTAGAAATGTATTGTAGAACTATTGTAAGGGAAGTTTAGAAAGGTCCTGAAGCTAAAATACATAAACTGATAATTAGTTGCAGTCTGAAATGAAGGAGATATTTGTAAATCTGAGAATCCTCTCTCCTCTTGTATTCTTCTTGTATTCTTAATAACAATTATGGGAGTACAACAGAGACTAGAATTGTGAACAGAGAGAGGAGGGAGAGATATTGATTTCATTTTATGTACTAAACTCTTTAATAACCTAAAACAATATATAGCTAAAACCATTGGATATTGTTTGAGCCCATCACTACCTGTTTGAACAATATGTCCAACAATCTTTGCCTGATAGATCCAGAAAATTAGGTGAACTAAATAAATATGTTAACCGTAGGAAAACAGGTTGCGCAACCCTCAGCTTCTGCCTACCATTCTTAACAACTTTTTTTTTTAAAATTGAGACGGATATGAATCTCAATCTCACGAGGGAAATGAATAGCTCCCATGCCCCTTTTCCCTCTTACAGGAAAGGGGGAGCGGGGCGGAGGTAGCCGCCCGAGAGTTCCCACCCGCGAGAAACAAACAAGGAGGGGAAAGTCTCTAGACTCCTCTGCTCCTTGCAAGCAGGAGCAGAGTTAGCCCACTCTAACGCATATTTACTCGGAAGTGGAACTCAACGACTTCAGGGAGACTTGGTCCTAAGAGAGGAGGAAGAAACGCGAAAGCAACGCGTTTCCCAGGCAAACTAGATGGTGCAGCGTCTCTTGCTCATCCTGCCCTCGCTATCCGGACGTAATTAACTTTGGAGGGTTTTTTTGTTTTGTTTTGGTGTGTTTGTGTGTGTGTGTGGGGGGTGCCCGTGCTTTGAGTCGCTATACAGTTCAGTACGTAGTCACGTGCACAAAGCCAGCATAACTTCAGCCGGTGACGTCACGGTCCCTCGTGAGCCAATGGCCGTGTCTGTTTATATTGGGCTTCGCCTCGCCTTGGAAGCGAGAAGCTAGGCGGCTGCGCTTTTGCCTGCTGGTTGGTGCTGCTCTTGCCTCTCCTGCTGGGACCTGAGTTTCTCTTAAGGCACCTCCGAGGAAGCAGCGTTTAGGGCTTTCTATAGCTTGTGCTCATCGCCGTTCAGATTAGCAAGAAAGCGGAGTGGGAGAAGCCTCTCCCGTTCGGTCTTCCTTATATCTTAACCAGGATAAGAATGAGAATATGAGCCAGAGAGACATTTGCGTACACCTCTTTGCTGGAGGGTAGGTGAAATATTACGATAACTTCCCTTCCTGCCTGCCTTAAAATTTATTAGCTGGCTGCTCCGTAGACAAAATTTCTGTATAATATGTGGCGTACGACATTTAATTGGTGGAGCGTGCAGAAGTGTGTTTGTTATGCGTTGGATAGACAGACATTTTTTTTTTCTCAAAATAGAATGGAAGTTGTGGGAATGATTTGAATTAATAGTAAAAGACATTTCTGACTGACTTTGAACCATTTTTAAGTCACCGTGCACTAATGCAGGTAATACGGATTTTTAGCATTGCACGGGGAGATTTAAAATAAAAGGGTGTGCGATATATCTGTAAACATTGGTGTGGTGCTGCAGAGAAGAAAGTTAAAACTTCAGTCTGTTTGTGTAGAGGTTATGATCTTGAATTGGCTAGTATTGTCCCTATTGCATTCTTTATTTTTCTTTAACAATTATTGTTGGGGGCTGGAGTTTTTTTTTTTTAATAATTTTTTATTTTATTTTCGATTTTCAAAGTAAATAACAACATATATACTGTTACATAGCCAACATCATATTATATTATTAAATGTTTACATCATTCCATTTTACCATCATTTCATTTTACCATCAACTCCCAGAAAACTCCCAGAGGGCTCTTCTGCTCTCCATACATCATATTTGTGCCTTATCCATCGCTTTCTTTCCCCTTTCTCCTCCTCCTCCCTACCTCCCTTCTTCCCTCTAACGCCCTCCCCTTCTCTACTTCCCCTTCCTCTCTCCTTCTCCTCTCTCTCCTTTCCCCTCCTTTCTCTCCTCCTCTTCCCCCTCTTTGCCCTCTCTCCTTTCTCTCTTTTCTTCGTTGGGGGCTGGAGTTTGTTGTTCTAACTTGAAAACAGCTGTCTACTAGGAAGTCATTTGAATGTATAAAAATTACTTTTCTGGATAATATCAATTTCTTGAAATAGGCAGTCTACTGCACTTTAATAGGTGTGTTTTCATTCTAGACTGTTTTCAAGCTGATTGAGTGATAACTGGTTATAACATTGCTCTTGTGTATACCTTGTATAAATAAATAGATCATATACAACAATTTTGGATTGTAATCTTATATGCATTTATCAGATATGCAGCATGTTCACTCCAGCTGAAAGACCAAGTAGTAGAGGATAGCTTTATGTGTGTATATGTAAAAATAAGACCATTGAATGAAAAATTCTGACCACATACACTTGTTTTTGTTTTTTAAAGAAGGACTTTGCAGATTTGGAGCAGTACTGAGCATTTCAAGGAAACTCTCAAATGCATTGTTAACACATAGAGAAACAAGTCCTACCAACTTCAGTGAGACTATAGCCTCACTGATAATATTCCACTCATGAAATTAAATTTCCCTATTCTTCTGCAGCTTTCAGAATATTTTCAGGTCTGTGTTACATGACACATGAATTTATGAATTTGTCAAGCTCATTTTCTGAACCCTGGTTTATTTTACCAAATTTTCCACATTAAAAGAATGAACTGATCTATAAACTTAACAAATGTCTGGTACGTTTGTACACAGCTGATAAAGTTAATATATTGCTGGCTAGTTTACTGTTCACTGTGTTGCAAAAACAGTCAAAATATGCCCTGAAATGTTGAGATGCCCAGAATATATTTTAGTTGGTCATGATAAATGCCAAGATGAAGGAAGTGGTTTCCTTATACAAATGGGCTTACATTTGAACAGAATTAAATTCCATGCCAAATCCATAAATATAACTTTCCCTGAAATAATTTTGTGATGCCTCATGTTGTAATAAAATTGCTAGGTTTATATAGGGCTTGCAGGCAAAATAGAAACCTGTTTGTTTAGAGCAGGGGCGTCCAAACTTGGGAACTTTAAGACTTATGGACTCCAATTCCCAGAATTCCCCAGCCAGCAGGGCTGGCTGGGGAATTCTGGGAGTTGAAGTCCACAAGTCTTAAAGTTCTCAAGTTTGGACACCCCTGGTTTAGAGGATGACATTGTGGTGAAAAATATCAAAGCTATGATATTGTGGAATTAGTTTTCTGTGAGTCCCTCAAAAATTTGAAATGTACTGCTAGTTTCTAAATTATCAAAATCCACATGCTATTTAATAGAGGCCTCTGAATTTCAACCTTTTGTTTCAAATTACTGTAACGTAAAATCATAAACCTACCTGTTAAATTTATTCTTTCTCCTTTCATCCAGGTTTACCAATTAGTTTTCCATTTTTGAATGGTCTCTGGTTTTGTATTTGTATACTTGGGGAGAGTCTACATGGGCAGACAATAATTCTTTTAAGAATGTGACTGTTTCATTCTGTCTGTCATGGGGGGCAAGGACATGCAAGTGATGAAACATGTATTGCAACATGACTGCAATATTTATGCATAATATCATTAGGCAAGTATAAAACAGCTTGTGTTATAACACAACACTCATTTTGATATCATATGGGCTCCCCAAGTTACATTATTTTCTCCATATTTTTATCCCTTTTAATTCAGTAGAGTTTTTCTTGTGGAGAAAGATTGCAACCATATATCATTTAGGCATATGATTTCTCAACACTTGCAATTTTCCTTTTTATTCTGGGTTGTTTCCTATGGTAAGACTTTTTTTTTTCTGCTTCCAACTTCTCAGAAAGTTGGTCAAAGTTCATACTGTGCAGAAGGTATGTTACAGACCTTGACTGCCTTGGTATTAGAGTAGTTGAAGACTTCTGCCTAATCTCTCAGTCAGCAAAACACAAAAAATATGTGTGTGATCATGTGCAGAGTAGGGTGAAAGTAGCTTAGAGTTATCAGTCTGAAGTATTTTTATTACTAGCTGCCAGCAAAAGCTTTTTTGCTTTTCTCAAGTTTTAATTTTCCTGTAGAATAAAGAAGTCAAAATATGCCACTTTTACTGCTTTACGAAACTATCTTAACAAAAAAAATATTAAAACATGATATTATAAAGAAAGGAAGAAATTACCAAAACAAAAAAGATAGAATAACATTAATAGTTTATATTTACAACAGAAGTTAATCAAATTTAAGCAAGAATGATTCCCATATATCTGTGATGGTGAACTTAATGGCACATGTGCCAGAGGTGTGGGCACAAGTGCCATCCCCAGCTGCTCTTTTGGTTTCCAGTGCGCCGGCCAGCTGGTCTTTGCAGGTGCCAGAGCGCTGGAAAACGGCCTGAAAATGGCCAAAAACAGCCAAAAAATGTCCTGAATATGGCTGGGAAAACGACCAAAAAACAAACACACTGACCAGCTGGTTTTTGGGTTTCCAGCATGCGCACATGAACACAGATTACAGTTTGGCACTTGGTGCTGAAAAGGTTTGCCATCACTGTCATATATGCCATATTGCACATCTATATACATTTTTACTTTGGCTTCTATGGGGACATAAATGTTTATATAGTAAGCTAGCAGAAGGTGAAAATGGGAAGTTAGAAAACAATTTGATTTATTTTTTTCAACATGGCTAAATAAGTAACATTACAATGTAGACTTTAATATTAAGTAAGGTAGAAATCTGTTTGGTACAACAAATATTTTTATGAAATTTGTAGCAGTTTTTTAATGTTATATTTAGTTCTGGATGAGAAACTAAATAATCTCATGCCTGTTAATACTGACATGATAGTTAATACTGATATAATACCTTATTTTTGTTATCTTTAATGGTTTAAGTTATTTAACCTTAGAGTACTAAGATTAGTTAGTACTGTGCAAATGCCATTGCATCAAATAATAAACAGAAGAGAATAACAGAGTTGGAAAGGATCTTGGAGGTCTTCTAGTCCAACCCCCTGCTTAGGCAGGAAAGCCTACACCACTTCAGACAAATGGTTATCCAATATCTTATTAAAAACTTCCAGTGTTGGAGCATTTACAACTTCTGGAGGCAAGTTGTTCTACTGATTAATTGTTTTATCAGGAAATTTCTCCTTAGTTCTAGGTTGCTTCTCTTCTTGATTAGTTTCCACCCATTGCTTTTTGAACTGCCTTCAGGTACTTTGGAAATAGCTTGACTCTCTTCTTTGTGGCAGCTCCTGAGATACTGGAACACTGCTATTATGTGACCCCTAGTCTTTATTTTCATTAAACTCGACATAGTCAGTTCCTGCAACTGTTCTTCATATGTTTTAGCCTCCAGTCCCCTATCATCTTTGTTGTTCTTCTTTGAACTCTTTCTAGAGTCTCCATATTTTTTTTACATCGTGTTATCCAAAACTGCGTACAGTATTCCAAATGTGGCCTTACCAAGGCATTATAAAGTGGTATTAACACTTCATGTGATCTTAATTCTATCCCTCTGTTTATGCAACCCAGAACTGTGTTGCCTTTTTTGGCAGCTACTACATATTAATGTAATGTATTATGTAAGTTTTACAATAATATAATAGAAAAGCTTATTAAGAAATAAAAATAGCAAAATGAAAATGCTACCTTTGCACATTTTTCACTTATGATGAGCTTCTTATAGGCAAATTCTTCTGTAGTTCAACTTATCATCTAAAGTTAATGAACTTTGAAAACAAATCAAATCAATCATCCTACTATTGTATGTTAAAAAATAAATATATGCATTGTATCAATATATTATGTTTGTTTTGAAAGCTTCCTCTACTAAACTGACTGAATGGGCATTTGAAATTGGGTGTCTCTAGTCCTAATTGGAATTTTGGCCAGTTTTACCTGCCAGTCTATGCCAGAATTGCAAGTTTGGTTTTGAAATACACCTTAATAAAATTTATTTATAAAAATAGTAATATTCAAATTTGTTTATTTACAGTTTATACTTTCCTACTTAAAAAATGCTCAGTTCTAAAAACCATGGTAGAAATTAGAAACTTAATTTATAAACTGTTTAAACACAGTTGTCCTCTACTTTGCTGTAATTAACTTATATATATATGATACACTAGTACTAGTGCTTATTGATTCAAATGCAGAGGTCTGCATTTGCAAAAGCCTAAGTGATTCCTTTTAAAGAAAAGGTGTATTTTATTCAATATATTTTCAATGGGATCTTTATTTTCTAGTTTTAGAAACAAATTGTTAAATTTGGCTTATTTAAATTTATTGATATTACTCTTGATATATATTATCAAAGGTTCTGACACAATAAATCTACATTTTGTAGATGTCTGAGTACTTATGTAATATTAAAAAATGATACTTATTGTATTTGCTCATTTAGAAGAAGTGATATTTTGCTAGTGGAAATAATTGTTTATAAATGCAGAAAAAGCATAAATTCTTTCTGTAATGAAAGAGTTATTATACAAATTTAGTATATCATCTTTGTTTAATGTCATATTTCTAAAAAAACAACCAGGTCATACAGTACTTGTGATAAGCACATGAGGTTATGTATTGAAATCACCAGTTTCTATTAATGAGAATATAAAGTTAAACATATTTCTGTTTCTTTTGCTGTGTTTCTAGAAATAGTTTAGTAAATAAACTAATTTTTTTAAAGAAAAAAAGCAAACACGTTGAACATTAAGACTCACATTTAAAAACCCACATTTGTCAATTTTTGTACCTGGCAGCTTGACTAAAATAACATGTCGTGTTTTCCTTAAGAACTCTGTTGATATACTATTTAGTCACTTGGACTGAGTTTTATTTAGAAAGAATGCACAAATCATGAATTCAGTTCTATACTGGGCATTACAGTTTGTATATACAGTATATATATAGTGGACATTTTGTATTAATATATACAAACTCATACAAAGAGAATAAATCTAATTATTTATTCTGACACCAAATAAAAGAACATTCAGTTTTCTTGATGTATCTTCTTAGACCAGTGATGGCGAACCTATGGCACGGGTGCCACAAGTGGCACACGGAACCATTTCTTAGGGCACGCAAGTCGTTGCCCTGTCAGCTCCAGCACGCATGTGTGTGCTGGCCAGCTGATTTAGGCCTTCTTTTGAGGCTGTTTTTCACCCTCTGGAGGCTTCAGGGAAGCTCCTGAAGCCTCTAGAGTTGGGGGGGAAGGTTGTTTTCCTGAAGCCTCTGGAGCTTAGGGAGGGTGAAAAAAAGCGTGCCAAAAGCAAGGGGTCGCGCAAGTAGCATTATGGGTGTGGCACGCCCAAGCATGACCCCCCCTGCGCTCCCCCCACTTTTGGCACGCGAGTCAAAAAAGGTTGGCCATCACTGTCTTAGACGTTTACTGTATATCATCATAGTATAGAAATTATATTAGGTCAGTCATTTTATCCATCTGGATCTGTATTGAGTTTTCTGGGAGTGCTCATAGTAATTGAATATTTTCACCAAACTAGAAGCCCAAAGAGAAGAAAACGGTAATCATTGTTTTGGCTAAAATAAGCCAGGATTCTTGCAAAAAGAATAACAGAGTTGTAAATGCCGGTTAATAAAGTTAATTGAAATGCCTTATGTATCAATAGTAGAATTTTTCTGGTGGAGAAATTCTGATTCAGAGAATTGATTATGTAATGATTGCCAACAATTTCCATTTTCCTTTCCAGAGTTGAATCTGAGAATATGGAAATTGCTTCTCAGTAGCTAAAATGATCCTTATTCACTTTTAGAAATTCAAAATAAAAATGTAGTAATGTGCTGGGCAAATTATAAGAGTTGATAGTATAACTAAAATTGTTTTTTCAACAGGTTTTATTATCAGAGGGATGAATTACATTAAGGTTTTTGAAAAATTAACAGTAATGTGACATTCTAAAGTGCAGAGATTAATGATTCAATTCATTTCTAATGTTTCTTCCTATTCTAGAAAGTACAAAAAATAAAATACAAGTAAATATATGCCAGTTAAAAATAATATTGTTGAAATATTGGATGATTTATTCTATTTTTTATTTTAAATTGTGACTGGATAAATTATGTTTAGGAACATTTTTTTCCATTTCTAATATGCTCCCATGGAGCAGCTTGCTTCCAGAAATCTGAATAGCATTCTCTCTGAAGACAAAACTGTTTCAAAAATTTTGATGAACGAGAGGTTGGTGTGGAATATAAGTTTGCATGAAATATAATAGAATTGTTCATATGGTTTATGTTGTTCTATAAATTGCTTTAGAGTTTTGGAAGTTGGTAGCATATAAATTATGTAAAACAAAGAAGTAACATTTCTATAGCTATAGCATCTAAATTAATAGTCTTCTTTAGATGAGGCTGAGAAAATATGGTATGTTTCAGCATGAGCCAGATCTCCTAATGAATATTACTAGTCTTTTGAGTTAAAATTATATTAAGAGAGAGAGATATAAAATTGCTTTTTTTATGAAAGGAATACATTTTTCAGTGAGATCCTTTTTCTTTGCAGATGTGGAGGCACGGTAGCTGCAATCTTGACATGTCCACTAGAAGTTCTGAAAACACGATTGCAATCATCATCTATTACTCTCTACATTTCTGAAGTTCAGCTGAATACTGTGAACGGTGCAAGTGTTAATCGAGTATCTCCACGGGCTTTCCATTGCTTTAAGTGAGCACCTATTTCTTCCTACTTCTGTGTATAATAAGGCTTTATGTTAAATAAGGAATACTTAGTAGAGAATAAGTTAGGTGACTTGTTTTATAGAGTATGGACATGGCGTTTCACTTTGAATAACATCAGATTACCTCTTACTAGTAATATAAGTTCATTTTAAGTATTTTACAAGAATAAATTCTAAAAGGCAATATTAAAATAAAATGTACTCCCTTCAAGTGAAGTTCAGCTGTCCGTATAATCATCTTTATCTTCGTACCTATTACTTTAGTTTGCAAAGTAGAGTTTCACAAGTTTTTGATAGTATGGTTGATATTGTTGAAATCTTGTGTAGTATGATTTCTTCGATCTTCAGAAGTACTTCTGTTTTATTCATCAACATGGCATATGTCAAAGCGACCTTGGAAAACTAGCCAGCACTACCCTTTATTTAAATCCTTTATTTAGGATAAGTGACCCAACTGAACCAGAATGTGTGCTGCCAGCCAAAAACCATCTATCTTGATCCTACTGAATGAATACTAAAAGGAAGGCTCTCTGATTACTGTGCTATAATGTATTTATGGATAAATCAGAAGTTGCCACCTTAGTTTCCTTCACATTTCTATTTTGAATATTAAAAGTGATATGTGTTAGATATCCTGGCTTTTGTAGATATCAGCAATTAGTTTAATAACTAGAAACAATCTGTGATATTTCTAAACATGTTCTTTTTCCTCAACTACATGTTTTATTTCTGTTGCTGAAACATGCAATTATTTTGGCTTGATCCTAAACTCATTTTGGTACACGTTTTAGTTGCAGCCAATATGTGTCAACATGGACATTTTTGCAATAGCTTTGTTAAGTATTCAGAAAACAGTATCTCTGTTCTTTGAGTCCTGATTTTCCACTGAGTAGGGAGATTTAAAAGTATTTTGAAAGGATCTTTCACATTGGGGGAATGTGAGTAAAAGTAGCTAAGGAGTTCTTTCTGTTTGTATTCAAATGCACATAATGCAAAGCCTCCTTCAGAAATTTTCTTCACAATTTTAAAAAGCCAATGATTTAATGAGTGAGAATTTTGGAAAATGGGGTTGAGTTTGCATGTATATCAATGTTACCAGTCAGTCATTACCTCAGTAGGCTGAGTAGTCTACTAATAAAACTAATAATGATTTACCATTTGATGCAGTGAAGTCCGCAATCCATAAATGATTGCCAGCCTTCTATAACTAGCAAAGATAGTTCAGTTAAGTTATAATAGAAAGTTATAAACTTCATTTTGAAGTTTCTTAGAATTCCTCAAACTCTGCAGTTTGAAAAAACTTTCCAAAATTTAGAGCTAAGTTATATTTAATTTGAGAGAAATGCATGAGAAGCATATATGCATCAACTATTGTTAAATTAACAGTAGAAAATTAATATTCTTGTTGAGCTTGCTTGTCTTGTGTACTGACACCTGATGGCTAAGATTGCAAAATCGTACCTTAACTCTCTAAATAATTAAAGGTATATGATCATTCAGGAATGCAGTTGCACAACATATTTCAGAGCTCTGAATTTTGTTCAGGTGGATTAAAAGCATTGTGGAAAGCAATTTGTATATTATACTCCATATTTTGACTGTACAATTAGAGGAGAAATTGGGAGGATCATTTACTTCCAATAATGTTATCAAGAATTAATACTTACATTTTAAACTACTATAATTTATTGCATAATGCTGGTGGGCTGTTTGGTTTAAACAGTTCCAAGTGAGTTTTTTTTTTTAAAAAAATACTGTTTGCAGTTTGCTCAATCTTTATGTCATTAACCTGTATTTCTATTTGTACAAGAAATACTTTAAAGACATTCTGATAATACAAGGATACTATTGATAAATATGCTGCAGTATATAGCGTGTTGATATTAGATAATGTTAATTTTGAGAGTTTCCTAAACTAGCTCTGAAAATGTTAAGAAAATACATTATTTTAACAGTTGAAACTAAAAAAAACACTAAAGTGTTACATGGCACTGTATGGGTCACCAATAATAAGTGGACAAATATTAAAATATGTTCTTTACAAAGCCCACTGATGCAAGCAAAGTGCCTATCCTTGAAGCATTTGCAAACCTAAGTGAAGCTGCTCCAGGAGATTTCCTAGTTAGCAAGATAATTGGTGATAAAAATAGAATATTTATTCTGTGGCATTTTCTGACAACTTGGACCACATTTCTTATATTATATGTGTGCTTGTCTGTGGCTAATGAGTAAAACATCATGTCATTACAGAGACAAAATTAAAACTGGAGAATACATGTTTTAACTACGATGGTATACTTGATATTTCAGATTCAGACTTGCAGCTGATTTTTATCTAGCTGGCTCTTGGATGCACTTAGAACATGGAGTCCTTGTTCTAAGGCTCAGCAGGCTGATTTTAAAGGAAAATATATTAAAATAGTGATTCTCTTCAGTAATCCTACTGATATGATTTAACTGATGTTCTCAGGCTTTTCATTACAGTAGAATTGGCACATAACTATTAATTTGTTCTTATTTCCTGGCAGTTCCTTATTGCTTTGCTTGCTTTTAGGACCTTACCATATGGTGGCTCATGAGTTATAGTTTTTGTTGAGGAATAGCACTGCATTGAGATTAAGTATAGAACCCTAAAATCTTTCCCTTATTCTTTTTGGTAAATATATTATTTGGAGACAGATACCCCCACACACATACACACACACCATTTCCTTATATCAAATAAGGAGTATTACAGAAAATTGAGGTAAATATGTAGTTGCTAGAGACAAGCAATGCTAGTTTTGTAACATCACAGCTTCTGCTTGGATCGCTGCCATTCTGAAGTGGCATATTCCACAAAGGAGCCACAACATTTGTATAACAGATATTCTGTAGACTGAAATAACTGGAATCTCTCCATCTGACCTTAAATCTACTTTATGGTATCATATATGTGCTTCTTTCACAGGATGATCTTACAAAATGAGGGTCCCCGGTCATTTTTCAGAGGACTAGGTCCTAACTTGGTAGGCGTGGCTCCATCCAGGTAAACTGAAAAAAATGTTTATTTGGATTATTTCATCTGATAATAGAAATTTGTAATGCTTTTCATTATTTTGAAGTTACGTATTCTTTTTTGGAAGCTACTTCTCTATCCTTATTATCACTATTCAGTGACAGTTATTGAACTTTCAATATAAGTATGATTCTCCTTTTAATATTTATAGTCACCCGAATCCTGACAAAAATGCCATATAAATTTGAATCATAATTGGAAACTATATCAACAATAATATCTGCTATTCTATTTTTTTCTAATTTTGGAATTGAAATTTTCTGTAAACAAATGTCATTCAGTCTTGCAACTATATACATAAATATATATACATAAATATCTATACAGTTAGTTAATTTTAATTTTATAATGCTT